>JAUEJK010440355.1:0-13688 GCA_032274865.1 Eryngium alpinum
TGTTTTAACTTTTTTACTTCCGCTTTTATAAACTGTTAAACTAATTTGATAAAATTTTAAAAAGGGACTAATTAATTTTAATTAGTGGTTAATCTATTCACCCCCCCCCCCCTTCTAGATTAACTAGCCCTTATTTCGGACCTAACAGATTTGTTTGATGATGAGAAGAAGAAAGGGAAAGGAAAGGGCAAAGAGATTGTTGATGAGCTTAAAGTATACAAGAAGAATGATAAGGGGATTACCATAAAATCCCCTGACGCTTGCAAGACATCTCATAAGTCTTCAAGTACTCAGCCTTCTCCTCCTTATCCTCCTCCTCGTCCTAATTCTTCTGGTTCTTCTGGCAATGCTTTTAAGTCTTCTGCTATTGTTTCTTCAAGATCTGCAGCACAAAGCTCTAAAAGTCAAGATTCTGGTAGTTCAAGAAAGGGTCAAGACAGCTCTTCAAAGAGTCAAGGGAATGATCAAAATAATGATCCGCAAATTATAGTTGCCAAGCCTTTATCAGCAATGGAAAAGCTCAATGCAAAAAATCAAAGATTTGAACACTTTGTGGATTCAATTCATGAATTCCAAGTAAGTGTAAAGGATAACGTCAACTATATCTTCTTGATTCCTAGATGCAGAAATGAAAAGGAGATAATGATTAACTTCAGTTTCGTCAAGGGGCTTGATGGTTATCAGCTTTCAAGACTTATAAGGAAAGTTAGAGTTGGTCCTTTAGGAAACTTGCTCATAGATCACTTGGACAGATTGAGAAGAGCTATAAATGATAAAGTGGATATTGTTCATGTCATAGGAAAAAGATTGTTCTACTATGACATGGATGAAAAGGAGCAAGTGGTGTATGAAAAGGATTTCAAGGAGCTCTCCATTTCAACTATGAGGCACATTATTGAAGAATCCATGGGAACAAAGAATGAAGATGTTATAAGGGTGAGAACAAATTTCTACCCTATGTTCTCAAGGATGAAAGGGAAGAAGAAAGCATAAACTATTCAAGAGTTGGTCCTAAGGTGAAGGGTGCTACAGCTTATCAAACAAGCTTTCCTCTTTACATTCCAGAAACAAACTCCGTGAAGTTCATAAATAAAGAAGGGAAAGAAGAAAAGTTTGGTTGGTCTGAATTCTCCACTCATAACTTCAAGAAATATGAAGATGTCATTGAATGCCTAAAGAATAGCAAGAAAGCCAATGTGGTATTGTTCAAAGAAGCTTTAATCAGAGAAATTCAAAGGATCAAGGAAAGTAAGGAGGAGCCAACATGTCATATCAATATGCTTGGATACAGAGAGCCTAGAGATATGTCTGGAGTTGGCAAGGACTTCTATTGATCTCTCTGCAGCAAGGATCTAAGTGGTAATTCACTTTTCCTTGACTTGTAAATATTGTAAATGCATATGTTTTCAATTTTTTATAGTCTTCATTGTAAATTTGTAATGTTTTTTATTTTTGACATCATCATCAGATTCAAACCTAGATTTATGTTTACCAAACCAGTAAAGCATAATTTAGGGGAAATTGTTAGGTTTGCATGAGTAATGCGTAGATGATGATGTCCTTAGATGCATTATAAATATGATTTTTTACTTGTATAGATTTACTTGAACTCGGCGAATAAGGACCTTGTTACTCAATAGTAAACAAGTGTCAAGTTATAATTAGAATGCTTAGAACAAAGTAGATTTGAGCTTTCTGATGTCAAATCTACATGGAGAAAGCATTTGGAAGCCCTAATGAGCATCAGGGGTTAAAAGGATCAAGGTTCAAAGTCATACGGGGAAGTATGAATTTATCCCCGAACGGGAATAGAGCTTCAGTGGTTAAAGCATCATACGGGGATAAATAAGCCAAGCTTCAGGGGAACAAGGATGCAATAAAGAAAGATGTCTTTTGTCTTCTTTCTTGGAAAGGAAGCCACATTTTATGTTACTAGACTGTCAGATAATGGTGGAGAACCTGTGGTCCATACTACACGTGGTAAAAGATTGCTTGGGCAAATATGGAAGGAAAAGATAAGAGTGCGGAATGTCACCATAAAAGTGGTCCACACCATACGGAGATTTCATAACTTAAGGGGATTTTGCAGCTATCTTGTACTTCTTATAAATAGCCATTGTGTAGGTTCGTTCTATATCATTCTTTGCATTATATTGAGAGTATTGTTGAGAGAAATACAGAGAGAGATTGTAGCTCTTAGTTTTGAGAGATTTGAGATTTTACAGTGAGAGAAGCTCTAGATTGTAATAGGTTTATAGAAGTGATTTGAAGCTCATTGTTAAATTATTGAAGCTCCATTATAGTGGAGATTTTGTAGCTGAGAAAGCAAGTTTGCTTATCTCGGAGAAAAACCTTCAAAGTTTAATGAAAGTTATACTTTGATATCTCTTCTGTTTTGTATTTGTTATATACTGAAGTTGGATTCTTTGTGTTTCTAGTTTAAGGCATAATTTGTAAAAGTTTGGTTCAGTTTTGTATTCCTATTCTGGACTTATTGTTTAGTAACAGCTTAATTGTTGGTAATTTTTCTTTATTGATCATAGGAGTGACGCTAAAGAATAATTATTGACAATTATGATGTACCTTTGGGGAATTTCATAGTTATTAGAAGAGTTTTCTTTAATAAGATAAAAGCTAAATTAAATCATAGTAATTAGAATCCAAGAGACCTGTTGATGAAACCAAATTCATTGATTGTTTTTATCTAATAATAAATTTTTCTTTTAGATTATTTAGAAAATAATTCTTTTTAAATCTTATGAAAACCTGTAAGGAACAAATTTAATTAATATTGATCTTAGTCCTTCCCTACGGAGACGATACTCAACTTACTAAACTATACCATTTGTTCGACCCGTCTTGTTGCAGACCGACAACACTTATGTGTGATAAATAGGAAATACCAAAAATAGTTCCAATATATGCCATAAATTTACGAAATGACTTTGATTACATGTTATGCTTTAACATGATTTAGTTTGTGAAAACCTTGTGATCGTCATCCTAGCTGTAGTGGCCCAAAAATAGGGTCCGAAATACTAAGGCCTAAGTCGGCATGATCCGGACCCGAACCGGAATAAAAGTCGAGTTAGAACAAGCCCAATATGGCAAAAGCCCAAAGTGGCAGGACTGAATCAAGGAGGTGCAGAAACCCTAGAATAAATATAGGTAATTCCAAATAAGGAACAAATTCCTTAGAGGTAAATCAGGAAATGATTCTTAGAGAGGGTAGAAACCCTAATCTTAAGCGGCAAGAAAGAGGAAATAAGGTAAAGCCTACTTACCTTCTGAATATGATTCTAATTCCTATTAGGCATCAAACACTTAATCCATGCCTATATAATGGGATCAATTCTCATAATCAGGTACGTAATTCTAGCTCCAACTCAGGCCTTATTCTTGCACCTGAGTCCATCCGGTGGGACCACCCCCACCGATTTTTGTAGGTTTTCTGATGAATGTTAGAGGACCTTTAGGAGATCATCTATCGGGTCTCATCAAATCAGGTAATCCTAAACTTTACTTCATTATTTTGATCTGTAACGTTTGGCATCGTATGTGGAGAAAGTACAAAAAGTCACGAATGAATGGCTGACAATACCGACAACATCATCACCCCCAATCCACCTATACCGGGAGCTCTACCTCCCTTCGCTGATCCAGCACAACACATGCATTATAGCGATCGGACCACCCGAACCAACAGTGATGATGCACCAAAGATCACTTAGGGATGACCAACCAAACTCCTAAAGAGTTGGAAAAGTGAAAGAAAGAACCGAGCCAGATGTTCGAACTCATTGGCAGTGAGGGTGCTTGGGAAGTTGAAAGGCTCCGGGTTGATTAGAGGGGAGAAGTAAATTCTAGGAAGAGCGACCAATTCGCTCATGGAAGTTTGAGATGAATGAGCTAAGGGAGTTCTTCGAGAAGCCATTATTTGCTAAAGAAGTTGATTGAAAGAACGTGAGTATTCAGATAAGAGGATTTGATCAAATGAGATTGTGAAATGAAAATGAGGGAATGAGTCCCTTATATAGGAGAATGAAGGAGATGGATGGTCTCTAAGTGGGCCCGATATGTCTTCTTCCCAAGATGAATTCAAATCAATTTTTGGGGGCCAAACGTCTTGGAAATACCAAATGGAATACTATAAAGCCCAAATAAAATAACAAAAGGACCCCTTGGCGTCCAAACGCCTAGTAGGATCACTATAGTAAACCCTAGGTCGTAAACGTTAGGTAAAATAAGGTTCCTTGGCATCCAAGCCAAGAAGAAACCCTCACGTAAACCCTAAACCGCCAAGGTTAGGTAAAAAAGATTTCATCGGCGTCCCACGCCAAGGAGGGATCCTCATGAAAACCCTAAACCGCTAAAGTTTTGGTAGAGAAGAGCTTCTAGGCGTCTCAAACCTGGGACGACATATTTTGGCATTGTTAAGCCGCAAAACAATATGGATAGTAACTCCCTTGGCTAAGGAGAGACTCCATGGGATATCAAAAATGACTAAACATGCTCCCTAACACAATCTCTACGTGTCTCGCGCCTAGACGAGAGTAGTAAGCCCTTGGAAAACACCAAGGCAACGAAAGTAGGTATCCCTTGGCATTCAAACACCTAGGAGCCTACTCCTTCAAGAGTATAAATGCCAAATATGACTCTCAAGCATACTCCTTGGCGTCCCAATGCCATGGAGCTTCTTTGTTTCCTCACAAAAATGTAAAAGTGAAAGGGTGCTCCTTGGCACCAACACCAAGGAGGTACCCTAGCCTCTCTTCTAAAACACCAAGAATGGGTTTTATACATACTCCTTGGCGCCAACGTCAAGGAGACGTCCTAGTCTCTTATACAAAATGCCATAGTGGCTAGATTAAGGATACCTTGGTGTCCCAACGCCAAGGAGAGGTAGTCCGGGCTAAAGTCTTCATAAGCCCCGATTTTTGGTAAGAAATGAATCATATTTCCGTGGAATAAATTACCCCAAAAATAGGGGCGCAAATGTAGTGGCCCAAAAATATGGTCCGAAATACTAAGGCCCAAGTCGGCACGATCCGGTTCCGAATCAGGATAAACCTTAAGTTAAAACAAGCCCAAAGCAGCAGGACTCAATCAAGGAGATGCAGAAACCCTAAATCTGGGTAATTCCAAATAAAGAATAGATTCCTTAGAGGTAAATTAGGCAATGATTCCTATAGAGGGTAGAAACCCTAATCTTAAACGGCAAGAAATAGGAAATATGGCAAAGCCTACTTGCCTTCTGAATATTATTTTAATTCCTATTAGACATAAGAAAACCTAATCCACGCCTATATAAAAGGGATTAATTTTCATAATTTGGTACGTAATTCTAGCTCCAACACTGAGAATTTACACAATTCTTCTGTTACTTATTCTTACACCCGAGTCCGTCCGGTGGGACCACCCCCACCGGTTTTTGCAGGTTTTTCGGTGACCGTTCAAGGAGCTTCACGAAATCATCTTACAGGTTTCTTCTAATCAGGTAATCCTAAACTTTACTTCGTTATTTTGATCCGTAAAACTAGCTTATAATTATCTAGACATGATGAATAACAGATGAAGGAAACATGTTCTTGTATACACACTTACACTATAACATGTTAATTATCATTCTTTTATGCACTTTATTTATTTGTTAGGTATCTTTTTAAGGATAAATGAAGTCTAGGTAATCATGTTTTTGGGATTTTTAAACATTCAATGATAAATGACCTTGCAATAAAACATGTTATACCCTACATTTTGAGTTTTTATAGACCATACACGTTCGCATCATTTTTTTTAATGGGGCATATATACATCTTGAATAAAGGTCTAGAGTTAAGCATGATTTTTAACCGCATTTGTTAGGTATCTTGTAGAAATGATAATGGCACTAGGATACCCTTATAATCCTCTCACCATAAATTAATATATTTACTAGTAGTTCACTACTTTGCGCCTAATCCCTAGAGAGTGCAAGCAAGAGGACATAATGTCATGATTGTACACAATTATGGTAAAGTTTTTGCATTGACATGGCCTGCTTGTTCTCTATGTTGGTAACTAATTTGCCATGGTAAAAGTTTTGTATTCATTCATTTCCTTTGCCTTTTGGACATGAAGCTACTGTATGGATTTTTTTGATAAATTCACTATAGGCCTCACGAGGCCCGACTCGTCCACCATAGCTACATGGGATTTGAAGGAGGAGTTGTTTCCTTCTGCAACCGGACCCCCAAAAGAGGCTAACTAGGATTTCCATGTTTCCTTAGGATTGTAATATATATTTAGGAATAAATGGGCTAAACAATACTTGACTACTCAATCTTTTTTCTTGGATGGTATCATACCTTAGGTCGTTGCACCATTTTACATGCAGAAGGATAATCAATGATTAAGTGTGGGGACATGATCTGGGGAGATTTGACGAGTTAGTTTTATCCTAAAAGCATATAGTTTAGATCTTTTTTTTTGGGTAAATATGTATGAATATAAAAGAAAAGGGAACAAAAGGTTGGAGTTCAAGCTCCACCTGGGCAGCAACAATGTATGCTGATCACAGGCAACTAGAGGAAAACAACAAAAAACCCAGCAACAAGCAGCTGGCACAAGCGGTGAATAAACCGAAGTTCATAACCATTGTTACAATAGGATATAACAAGCAGCAACAATCAGATTACACACAGGTAACAGCAATACAATACAATCAATTAATAATCAGTACCGTTTACAAATAATTTAATCCAGTGCAGTAGATGAGGTTTCCTTTTAGCCTTTGCCTTAAACCAAGCAGATGTATGCAGCCGACCTTTGATATCCTGGACAATGAGTTTGATAACAGCAGCAAGGTGGGATAGCTCCCTGTTGGTGCAGCCTTCGATTACGTTCCTTCCAGATATGGTAGACGTAAGACTGGACAGCCAATATCAGCAGCATTTTATGGGGTCCGGGGTATGCAACACGTAGCAGCCAGTTTTGCAAGGCAGTCCAGCAGTGAACAGTAACAGTAATAAGCATGGAACCAAGCATTTTTTCCAGCACAAATGAGGAGTAAGGGCAGGTGACAAATAGGTGACTTCGATCCTCGGTTCCCCCAACACATAAGGAGCATGCAGTAGGGATATCAATCCCAAAACTAGCCAATCTAGAGAGAGTAGGAAGCCTGTCAAGGAGCACTGTCCAGAAGTTGAAGGAATATCTGGGGACTCTAATTTTTTGCCAGCAGATTGCATACCAGCTAACAGCAGGATGCGCAGGCCTGATGCAGTCCCATATGTGCCGAGTTTTCACCAGATCGGCTCTTATCCCATTCCAATAGATGGAATCAGTAGTGGCAGTATTAAGAGGAGTATTACGGTTGAACGAAAGCTTCCAACTGCGCCATTCCGAGACGTGGTGCTGGTGAGGGTTTTCTGAAAGGAGATTCCACTGCCCATTAAAAATGATGGTGCTGACTATGGCAGCAGGCCTTAACCTAGAACTAGTGATGATATTGGAAGTAGGATATGAAGAAATAGAAGCTTGATTTAACCAAGGCTCGAACCAAAGCGATGTTTTCGATCCATCACCAATAGAATATTTAACGTATGGAAGTGCAATGCGTCGTAACTTAAGAGCTTGTCTCCAAATCCAGGAGAAATCGGAGGGGATTGGGATGCTCCAAAAATAGTTAGTCCTGGCAGCCAAAGCATTAGCAGTAACCCACCTGGCCCATATAGAGGAGGAATCCTTCCTTGCCACTTGCCAAAGCTGAAAAATAATTTGGGATTGGTTCCAGAGAATTGGGCATTTGAGACCAAGGCCTCCTTCCGTCTTTGGCCTGCATAAAGAGTTCCAAGGGACTTTAGCCCCTCCCTTGTCAAAGGTATTACCTTTCCACAAAAACCTTGATAGAGCAGTCTGAATTTCCCTTATAACAGCTTTGGGAAGGATGAACATTTGAGTCTAGTAAACTTGGATAGCCATCAAAACAGCTGAAATAAGTTGAAGCCTGCCTGCATAAGAAAGAAAACTGGTTGTCCAAGTGGAAATTCTTTTGAGAATCTTCTCAATTAGAGGCCTGCAATTAGTTATGGAAATTTTGGAGGAGGAAAGAGGGACTCCTAAGAACTGGACAGGTAAATGCCCAGCAGGGATAGCAAAATTCGAGTGGAACCAGCCAACAACCTGCTGATCGCAATTTCAAAAATAACTAGTGCTCTTGCTAGGATTAGGAGATAGGCCACTACAGTGGGAGAAATCATTAATTCTGTCCGTAACAAAATGGATCGAGTCTTTGCTAGCATGCATAAAAAGGAGCACATCATCAGCAAAGAAAAGATGATTAAGAGCGAGCTTCTCACACTTCCAATGATATTTAAAATGAGCAGCAGGAGCGGGAGTGAGTAAGGTGGAGAAAACCTCCATAGCCAAGCAAAAAAGATAAGGGGATAGGGGATCCCCTTGACGTAACCCTTTTTGCCCTTGGAAATAACCACACAAAGCTCCATTTATCTTGATTGAGTACATTGGGCTAGAAATGCAGGCCCATAGCCAGTTAACAAAGAGGGGGGGGGGGAAATTCATTGTAATTAGAACATTAACAATGAATCCCCAATCCACAGAGTCAAAAGCTTTGTGAAGATCCAGCTTCATGGCACACTTCGGCGTGCCACAATTCCTTCCATAACCTCTAAACAACTCCTGAGCCATTAGAACATTATCAGAAATCCTCCTCCCAGGTACAAAAGCATTATGGGACTGATTAATCAAATGCGGCATCACCTTTTTGAGTCTGTAAGCCAAGATTTTAGAGATACACTTATAAACGGTGGTACACAGAGAAATAGGTCTGTAGTCAGACATTTTGGAAGCATTTGGCATCTTGGGAACAAGAGCAATAGAGGTCCATGCCACATCTCTGGCCAAGGTGCCAGTGATAAAGAAGTATTGGACGGCTTTACAAAAATCATCTCCCAGAATATGCCAAGTTGAAATAAAGAAGTCAACAGGGAATCCATCAGGTCCAGGAGCCTTTCCTTTTTTCATGTTTTTGAGAGTATTCCATATATAGTCTCTGTGGACAGGAGCAATAAGATCCCCCCATAAGTTTTGGTTAAGTTTAGATAACTCAGGCAGATGTATACTAGTCGGGGGAGAATGACAACCAAGAGAGTTTTTGAAGAAATCAACTGCAACAGCAGAAACCCTAGCGTGGCCCTGAACAGTTGCCCCATCATCTGTATCCACAGAGAAGATTTTATTGACATTCCAGTTGGAGGCAACCTGCTTGAAGAAAAAAGAATTGTTCGAGTCCCCTAAAGCAAGCCAAGAGACTCTTGCCTTCTGAGCTAGAAAAGACTCTTCATTACATATGGCCTGGGAAAGAGAGGCAGAGAGATCCTTGTCCTTAGTGAGCAGAGCAAGATTGGTGGGATTAGCAAGCAAGAGATTCTGAGTAGTTTGCAGTGCATCTCTTAACTCTTTGACCCTAGCATGCACATTACCATGAGATTTATTAAATTTAATCAAAGCATGTTTGACAGACTTTAGCTTCAAAGAGAAAGTAATCATAGGATTGCCAGCAGCAGGGGAAGCCCAAGCCGTAGCAACAGTATCCATAAAACCCTCAAGGGTAGCCAGGAAAGTGAAATACTGAAAGGTCTTGGGGATTGCCAGGGCCATGTCCATCACCATAGTAAGAGGAGCGTGGTCGAAGACCCCCCTCAGTCCAACAGTAACAGCTGCATTAGGGAACTGCAAGAGCCAACTGGAGTTTGCCATAATTCTATCAAGTTTTTTGAAAATTGGGTTTACCTCCCTTTTATTCCACCAGGTGGTAAGCTCACCTGTGTGTCTGATGTCGGTGAGACCACAATCAAACAGGCAATCCTTGAAATCTTTCATACCAGGAGTCCAACATTCCATTCCCCTATTGATTTCCGTTAAGGATATAACAGAGTTGAAATCACCTGCAATCATCCACGATATAGACATAGAAGCTGCAAGAGATCGTAAAGAGTCCCAGAGTGGAATCGTAGCGTGGGCTTCATTAAAAGCATACACAAAAGAAGCCTGCATAACCAAATGAGAAGGCAGAAAATAAATTTGACAATGGAGGAGTTGAGCAGTTTCAGATATAGCGTTAACAGTCCAGAAATTAGGATTCCATCCAATCCAGATTCTCCCATTTCCATGACTACTATAGTTGTAGTGCCAGTGCCAAGAATTAGAGACTCTTCTAGAAATTTTAGCAGCATTATGTTGTTTAACCTTAGTTTCCACAAGACAAACGAAAGTGAGCTCATGAGAGCGAATAAGATTGCTAACCTCAGAAATATGGTTAGCTTTATTTAACCCTCTAGTATTTAGGGTCATAAAATTCATTAAATCTTAAATGGAGGGGAAAAGGAGACCTTCCCATTTTTCTTTCCCTGCGCCTGTCTCCGCGACCTTCGGGCATTAGTAAATAAGTCATCTGAAGGAGGGGGATCTGCATTTTTAGAATCCCTAGCAAGCACATTAGGACGGGGGCCTGCAGTGGCAGATGTTGCAGTACCAAAAGGCTGTTGTGCAGAAGTAGCAGTGCCGACGTCAGTTCTATGATCATGGAATCTGTTGTCAGAAGATGCCTGTACATGAGCTTTTTGGGCAGCAGTAACAGTAGAGGGTGGTGGGATATAAGGGATGGACTGTTGAACAGCAACAGGTCTGGGTCCAGCGCCCTGTTCAGTAGCAGAAGCTACAGTAGCAGAAGGCTGAAAAGCAGCAGGATCAGGTATGTAAGCCTGAATATGATCATCATGCCTGTCGTCAGAAAAGACCTGAAAAGAATTCCCACAATTTAAAACTTCAGCAGTTTTTTGCTTAAGCTTCGTTCTGTTGGGGGACGGGACCTTATCAGGTGTAGTTGCAGCAGTTGGTGGGATAACAGGGGTGAATTGAGGAACAGGTTCAGCAGCCTGTTCAACAGCAGTAGCAGCGGCACCAAGCAATTTACCAGTGGCAACCCAATGCATCCTAGATAATGTCCAGAATAAGTAATGTTATAAATAATGTCCAAAATAAGTAATGTTACAAAAATCTTGAGAAATGCATTACTAGATGTATTATGGGAAATGTTTGAGGATGCAAGTGAAATGGATGGATTCTATCGAATTTTGGACCTTGTACGGTAGAGTGGCGGTCACCAATCGGGTTGTTCAGACTTATTAGCTATACCGGGATTAAGCCATATACCATTACAAAGTACTTGGAGAGACGAAGCTAGGGCTAGCGATGACACTTCAGTTGGATCTCTAGAACTCTCCAACAGTTTATTCAAAGTTTAGGCTTCCCGTTTGAGTACTTTAAATGGGCTAGACTACTTTCCACAGCCATAGTATGTTCGTTAGTTATCCGATCGGGGCTTGTTATATATAATTAGAGTATCTTTTCTAGAGATTTGTAATAACATATGGTGGGTTAACATCTAACATTCAAGGCAATAGTTTTGAGCAGTTAAAGAGCCAACAAAAGTCAGCCACAGTTGACTACTCAGTAACTGCCTTTAGGCGATGTCTGTATGTATGCAAGAGGCGTGTGGAGACCAGCATGAATCCTGAAATTTATAGTTGAATTTGCTTCATTTTATAGAGAGCTTGTATCACATTGAACCCCTAATTATTCACACACACACCATAAAATATACAATTTTTCTTGGAGAAGAAGATTCAATCTTACTATCCGCTACAAATTGATAATTTTTTTCCTTACTTTATGAGTAGTAGTAGATTGAAGTAGATCTAATGTAGTTTTTATAGATTTGTTGGGTGGAGATTGCGTTTGATTTGATTTAGTGATTTATTTGGTTGATTTGCTTGTGATTCTCGTGGATTTAATTATGAGTTTGCATCTTACTTCTAGATTTAGATTTAATTTCATGTTTAGATTCATATCTTCATGTTCTTCATGTTGTGTATATAGATACCCTCTTTACTCTTAATTTGAATCAAACAAGGTATTAATAACAAGCAAGAATCAATAAGAGCAATAAAAATTGAGATATACAGATTTAACGTGGAAAAACCCCAATTTGGGGAAAAAGCCACCAGGCCGAACAATCTCCTCTATAATCAATAATGGGTACATAAATCCTCTCTAGATAATACTAGAGGAGTACAAAATCTCAAGAATTACAACTCTTGGAATTGACAACACTCACCAAATAGAAGATACACAAAAACCTGAATCAATCCCTCGAACACCGTTCCTCAATTCTGATTCACCGTGTAAATCTCCCTAATTGATGGCTTCGCTTTGTTCTCTAGATCTCTCTAGGATTTCTCTCTCTAGGATATAACGTAACCCTAGGTAAACTCATACGTTATGTATTTTTAATAAAGTCCAAGTCCAATTAGGAAAAATAGAAAAAACTGAATTTTCTAGCGTCGTGGGTGTGACGTTGTCCGTCGTGCGTTTGAAATAGTTGCTGGCCATCAAGTAAAAAAACTGTTCTTTTTCATGCCCACGATGATATCCATCGTGGGTGTGACGCTACTGCTGGCCGCTTCCTCCAAATTAATCAAACTCATCCTATTAAACTCTTTCAAACTTTCATCAAATGAATTCTTGCACAACGAATTCACTTGGTTTCCTTGGGCCATCTCCACATGGAGGAAACCCAACAAATCTCCCCCTTCCGACTATGTTGAGGATTTCTCCCCCATCCCCGCCAAATCTTAACAATATTTAAACTTGTCCCAAGGTAGAGATTTTGTTAACATATCAGCACAATTTTCTTCAGTAGAGATCTTTTCAACTTAAAAATGATTCCTTTCCAAAGACTCTCGAATCCAATGATACCGAACATCGATATGCTTGGACTTCAAATGCAATGTAGAGTTCTTGCACAATTGAATAGCGCTCTGGCTATCACAAAACACCACAAATTACTTTTGGTCTAAACTAAGTTCTTTAAAGAACCTCTTCATCCATATCATCTCCTTTCCGGCTTCCATTGCTACTATAAACTCAGCCTCCATAGTAGAAAGAGCCACGCACTTTTAAAGTTTTGATTGCCACGAAATTGCTCCCCCACCGAATGTAAACAAATAACCGGATGTAGACTTTCTGGAGTTTAGATCTCCAGCCCAATCTGAATCTGTAAAGCCTTCAAGTTGTAGTTTCTTGGTTCCAAAGCATAGACAAGCTTTTGATGAACCCCTTAGATACCTTAGGATGCATTTCCCTGCCTCCCAGAGTTCTTTTTCAGGATTAGAAAGAAATCTACTCACTACCGCAACGGCATGAGCAAGATCCGGTCTTGTACAGACCATTACATACATCAAGCTTCCAATTGCAGACATATATGGTACATTTTTCATCTATCCTTTCTCTTCTTCACTCAAAGACTCCTTTGAAGTGAGCTTAAAGTGTCCCGCAAGAGGAGTTCCAACCGGTTTGGCCTTTTTCTTGTTAAACCTTTCTAATACCTTCTCAATATACCTTTCATGAGACAACCACAACTTTCTAGCTTTTCTACCCGTTTTGATTTCCATGCCAAGAATTTGTTTGGCTGGTCCTAAGTCTTTCATAGCAAAAGACTTACTTAACTCACCCTTCAGGAAGTTGATTTTCTTCATGCCTTTCCCTATGATCAACATAGAGTAACAAAATGATAAATTCACCATCGGCATACCTCTTAGTGAACATGCATTGGTCAGAGCACTCAA
>JAUEJK010440458.1:0-13680 GCA_032274865.1 Eryngium alpinum
CATGAAAATGTGAGCCTAAAAGTCGTGAAGTTCGTTCCAGGCAAGGATATCACGCACTCAGATCCACTGGATTTCATAGGAGCGGGCAATGGGACCGTGAGCGTACCCATAGATGCTGAAAAAGAAAAGACGCTAGACGAGGATTTGTTAAACAAATTCAATATAGCCACAGTGAATGACAACTCCGTATTATATCAAGAATTGGTGCTAAACGACGAAGAAGAAACTATAAGGGCCATAAAATCAATGGACGGAAACCATGATCTTTTCATAGTGGGTAGAGGACGAGGATCCGTATCACCTCTAACTGCTGGCCTGGCTGACTGGTGCGACTGCCCTGAGCTTGGGCCTATTGGAGATCTTTTTGCAACTTCGGAGTTCTCTTCTTCATTTTCGGTACTGGTGATGCAGCAGTATGTGAAAACCACAGCTACTAAAGATGGGTCAGAATTATCTGCCGACTCATTTGCAAGAGCGGAATCAGCACAACTGAACTGGAGGTCATCAAACTCAGAGAGTGACGATGTATTTGGCTCCTTCGATCATAAAGACAAGGATTTTAGTCAATGAAAGATATTAGAAATTTTTACCACAACTTATTGAGTACATACTTCAACAACAATATTATAGGTACTACATACATGCTGCTGCACACAGGAGAAATGTGTTTGTATTTCTTCTGCTCCACAGTTATAACCGGATATAAATTAATTCTGATACAGAATTTTCGTGGAGTATGTCTTTAGTATATGGAGATTTACACTGCATATAATTAAGTAGAGCATGTAGACAAAAAAGTTAAAAAGAAATAGAACATGTAATAGAATGAAGTGTAATAACACAGGACAATATTACAACATAGAGGATTTATAGTAATGATATATAAATTTAGTCAAAACAGCTAAAGTGATAATTTAGAAAAGAGTAATACTAGGTTACCCAAAAAAAATTATCAAAATTTTTCCCAAAATACACATATTTTCACTACACGAATCCGAATTTATAAGGAAAGAAATATGTCACGTATATGCCACATAGATTTTTGGGATAATTTTTTGTACCCAATTTCGGTTACCTAGTATTTTCCTTTAAAAAATTATTGGTGTGGATTGTAATAATATTTCTATCTTTCTATATAATAAATTTTAAATATTATTTTGTACATATTTTCACACACTATCCCCAATAATAATATCATTTATTTCTTTACCGGTGAATGCTTCCCGATCTATTCTATTATTTATAGTTCTTTTCTCACTTTTCTCATTTTATTCTTTTTACTATATAATACTAATTTTTTAAAAAAATATTAAGTAATTATTTCTTATCACTTTATCCATTTTATTAATAAATTAATTATTTATTTTTATTATTTTAAACAAATTTATATTAAATTATTAATTAGAGTTATTCTATTATATATTATTTTTTTCTTCCTTTATTCTTCTTCCTATAAGATATTATTTTAGTTAAATATTTTTTTTCGATTAATTATCTCTTCATCTCTTTTATTTACAAATTAAATATTATTTATTTTCATTTTATATTAAATTTATATTAATTTAAACATTAAAGAAATAAATTTAACTCTTCCAATTAATTATTCATAAAATTAAATTAAATAAATTTTAATAATTAAATTAATCATGTAATATATTATTATATAGAATTATACAAACGTAAAGAGAAATAAACGTTTCTTTCTATTTTTTTAATAATATGTAAAATAAATGTATATTTTAATTCATTCCTAAATTCATATTACTATTTGTATATTATTATTGTTAGAAATACCAAATGATGATGTGCCAAATCACCAATTTATTACTTTACACACATACATATTTATTCTTTATACTTGTACATATTACAAATAATTGAAGATCATCTCGGTGCATATTAATAAAATAAGAAATACTGCAGTGACTTGATAACCTCACATACTTGATTTGACTACTACTCTTTAATAAGCATTGTATATATAGTAGTCAAGGTTTTTCTTTATATTTTAGTCATACAATTAGAATTATATAATGGTTTGCAGATGAAATGACAGTCAAGATTCAATGACAGGAGAAGGATGGAGTGACTTGGTGAATTGACAAGCCTAAGCCAATCATACTGAAGCCTAATCTCACTCTCACTGCAAGTTCAAATTTCATCTCACTGCAACTATAATCAAATTCAAAGTTCAAATGACGGAAGTACAAACAAGAAAAGTGACAGTCATTTAATGGCCAGACTTGAAGACAAAGATACAGCTAAAGTGGCACACATTTTCTGAACTGGAGATATGGGATCAACAAACCTGGTAGAACAAGACAAAGGAGAAATGCTTTTTGTTTGGCACCGCTAGAATTAACATAGAAGCAAACAAAAGCATAAAGTTTCTAGATTTGGAGTGTTTAAGCGAAAGCTACTTTTATGTCTCACTGCCAGTTTAGGAATAGTTTTGTCTATATATAGTTTCCATAGTTTAATTTTCCTTGTAAGTTTTTCATTACAGAGAGATAGAGAGAGAAAATTGTGATATGTAGTTAAAGCTCTGTAGCTCCATTAGTTTGGAGATTTATGTTGCCTTGAGGAAGGATAAACCTAAAGCTTCATTAATATAATTTTATATTGTTGATATTTCTGTTTGTTCTTTTCTTTTTTATCTTTCACTGAATTAATCTCACCAATTTCAAGTTCTTCTCACTGCACTCATTTCAGCTGTGTTAATGAAGTTTAAAAATAATCAAAAAGTTTTAAAGTTGCATTCAACCTCCATTCTGCAAGTTTCCCAACTTATTGTTAAATAACAATTGGCATCAGAGCTTCCTAGCAGATCTTACTTGCTAGAGATCCTTGGAGAAGATGAGTTATAAAGGAAACAAGCTTCCAGTTCTAGTGAGGAAAGAATACTTCTAATGGAAACAAAGAATGAGGAGATTTCTTGAATCTAAAGATCCAGAGTTCTTAGAGATCTTGGATGATGGTCATATCATACTTATTTGTAGTGGCCCAAAAATAGGGTCCGAAACTCTAAGGCCCAAGTCGGCATGAACCGTATCCGAACCGGAATAAATCTATCTGAACCGGAATAGCACTTAAGTAAGCCCAATACGGCAAAGGCCCAAAGCGGCAGGACTCATCAAGGAGTTGCAGAAACCCTAGAATAAATCTAGGTAATTCCAAATAAAGAACAGATTCTTTAGAGGTAAATCAGGCAATGATTCTTAGAACGGGTAGAAACCCTAATCTTAAGCGGCAAGAAAGACATGATAAGGTAATACCTACTTACCTTCTGAATGCGACTCTAATTCCTATTAGACATCAGAAAACTTAATCCACACCTATATAAAGGGGATTGATTCTCATAATCAGGTACGCAATTCTAGCTCCAACTCAGAGAATACACATATTCTACCATTACTCATTCTTGCACCCAAGTCCTCCCGGCGGGACCACCCTCCGCCGATTTTTGCAGGTTTTTCGGTGATCATTCAAGGAGCCTCAGGAGATTATCATTCGAGATACTTCTAATCATGCACGCTTTATTTTAGTTCGTTATTTTGATCCGTAACATTTGGCACCGTCCGTGGGAACTCAGTACTAAAAGTTACGATTCATCTATGGCTGACAATATTGACAACGCCGTTATCCACAATCCAATGGTACCGGGAGCCCCACCTCCCTTCATTGATCCACTACAATACACCCATTCAAGCGTTCAGACCACCCAAAACCAATAATATAGATATGCAAGAGATCCCTCTGGGAGGATCTCATCTAACTACTGAAGAATTAGTTAAAAGGAGGAAGGTGCGTGAAGAAAAGAAGTTACAGCTCTTAGCTGACTTGGACGTTTTAGAAAAAGAGCAATTACTAGATAGAAGAATCTACGACGCAAACACCACATTGTTACTAGAAGAGGGGTGGCCCCAAAATCGTTATAGCAACCGAGCCAAGGAAGTTCCAGTAGGGAACTCATCAGAAGCAAGATGGAAAGCCACGATTACTGAAATCGTGCAAGAAGAACAAGAAGCTGAGAAAAGAGGCAAAGTTGTCTCTAAGAAAAAGCCAAGAACGCGGCTACCTTGAAGGAAGGTAATATTGAGGAGCATAACCCAGTCAAACCTATTCATGATATGGCCAATCCTGATCCCCCGTTCGTCGAAAAAATTATGAAGGCTAAGGTATCATCCAGATTTAAGATCCCTGCGATCAAGAAGTATGATGGGAAAGGAGATCCCAATGCACACGTTCGAACATTCAATGATGCACTACTATTACAATATGCTACAGATGCAATTAAGTGTCGGGCCTTCCCCGTACATTAGAAGAAGATGCACAAAGATGGTATGCAAGATTACCACCACACTCCATATGTTCTTTCTCGGATCTCGTTCGAAAATTCACAAGTTAATTTACCAGCAACAAGAATCATACTCAAGACACAGAGTCCTTGATGGATATAACTCAAGAGACAGGAGAAACTTTGCGAGAATACCTCGATCGATTTACCAATCAGATGGTGAGAATGACAGATTTGAATCAATCTAGGGTCGTGGAAGCCTTGTAACATGGAACAACCAATGTGGTTTTTCGGATGTCGTTAGCCAAGAAGAGGCCCACTAATATGCAAGAACTACAAGACATAACGGATGGATAATCTTAATAGAGGAAACCCTCAATGAGGCAATCAACCTAGACAGTGACGAGAAGCGCAAAAGAATTGAAAATCAAGAAAAGAACCAAAAGAAGTCTAGGATGGAGGTGTCCTCCAGGAGATCGGAAATGAGAGGTACGACCGACTCTCCCTTGAATACCACTCAAGGACAAATACTCATAGAGATCGAGAAGAAACCATACCTCAAGTGGCCACTAGAGATCAAGGTTGATTCAGCCAAGAGGAACAAGAACTACTACTGTCGATTCCACACGGATTATGGTCATGATTACTAAGGATTGTTGGAGTCTCAAATATGAGATCGAGCTCTTGAATAAGAAGTGACACTTGGAAAAGTTCGTGAAGAAGGATGCATCTGGTGGAGAGTCCGAAGATAGAGGTCTGAACTCCCAAGGAGGGGGCCAAGCCCGGGGGGCACCAATCCTGATGATAGGAGGAGGATCGGTAACATATAAACCCGGTCCCTCCATCAGTGGTGAAATAATGGAAGTACGAGATCTTGCTAGGACAGAAGGTCAGCTCAATTGCTTAAGAACAATAAACGAAGACCTCGAAACATGGGGCATGTCCTGTATTTAAAAGAAGGGTCCAGAGGATTTACAAACGGAGAAGATAATGCTCAGAAGCGTGTCACTTTCATTGATCAAGATGAAAAAGATGCCCAATCTCTTCAATTGGAACCTTTGATAGTTGGGAATAAAAATAGGAGGACAATCTCTAGACAATCTAATGATTGATGATGGATCTTCTGACAATATACTCTCGTACAAAGCTTTCAGGCAACTGGGATACGTGGATTTACATATGGATGTTCATGAAGGAGTCCTATATGGGTTTAATAACACAGAAACTCGAGTAGAAGGAAGTATTCCTTTATCGGTAACCCCCGGTACATATCCTCAACAAGTGGCCCGCACTCTGCTGTTCTTAGTGGTAAAATCGTTTACTTATTGTGACGCCCTAATGGGTAGGCCAGCGATATACGAATTCAAAGCTGTACCATCCACCTATTATGCCAAGATGAAGTTTCCCACCAAGGATGGGATTGGAGAAGTTCGAGGGCATCAAAGAAAGAGGGATAGAGATGAGGAGACTGTAAGGAAAGTTGGAGATTCCCGGAGAAACAAGGATTTTGATCAAAATAAGAGAGCTCACATGAACCCAGAAAGACCTTTTATAAAGAGGATTGTTGATGTTAAACCTCCCTGGAATTTCACAATGCCCAAGTTGCCTTGTTAAGATGGGACGAAAGATCCTATGCTTCATTTGCAAGATGTGTCTCAAGCCTTGATGGCCTGGCCTGTGGAAGAAGATTTGAAGTGTAAAATACTCCCTTTAACCCTGAAGGGAATGGCGTACGATTGGTATAAAAACTTACCCCAAGGAAGCATCTGTTATTATAAAGAAATGAAACATCGATTTCTTAATGCCTTTGGAGACTATGAGTGGCTTAGCGGTGAAGGAGCTCATCACCCCAAAAATCGAGGATGCACGGTGCCTCATGAGATCTTATCATTTGAGTTTGTTTTCATTCTACTTATTACATTATTGTCTCAAGAGAAAATTATAATAGTCAGACGATTATGTACTTCTAATAAGAGATTTTCCTATAAGGAAATAAGCTTCATTCATTAAAAGATTGTTCGATACATAGTATTATGGATAACAAAGAATGACAATACACTAAAAACTTTCACTCATATCATCCCCTAAGGAGGGAGAATCGCCATTGGAGCTATACAAACAGCTGAGATTAACTGAAGGAAGCTGGTTTTGAAGGGTCTTATATACGGAGTCCCAATAATTCTTATGCTCCAGAGGGTATCTCTTTTCGTCCATCCGCTTTTTCCTCTCCTTGTAATCATCGAACTGAAGGAAGTCATTGATAATTCGACCCTCTCTGTTCTTCTTCTCTCAAGAAGAAGAAGACCATCATCGCGAAGAGTCACACACTCCCGATCCAGACAAACTGTTCTCACCTTAACAGCGGAAAGCCTCTCTCGGAAAGCTGATTCTTGTTGTTGAAGTTCCGAAGACCTGGCGCTAAGCCTGGAAAAGCCGGCTTGAAGGTAGCAGTTAGCCTGTGGAAAAAAAAGTGTTAGAAGGAGCAAGAGCAAAATGACACTATTAAGGAGAGGAACATATATGTCCGATGGCTTTGGAGCCTGCTGATTGGAGGATATCTGATGGTAAGTTCTCAAGAGCATGCATGTCTACTGGGGTGATAGACTTAGCGGACCACTCTTCCGCAAGAGAAGGATTCTTTACGATGGAATCTTCGGCTTGAATGTTCCATTCGCTTCGAAAAATAAACCCCTTGTGGGTAGCAGGAGGGTCAACAGTGGTATCAACAACAGGATTATCAGCTGAAGGACCAGCGTCATCAAAAAGTACGCTTCTCTTCCGCCTAAGAGCCCTCTTTGATTCACGACCACAGGAATGGTCTACTCGATCTTTTCGTTTCTGGAGTAAGGCCTTAGCATAAATCGTTCCTGAAAATATAACCTTAGAGTACATAATAATAAGATAATTATGACTTGAGGAGTATAAGAAAAGGGCGTAAATCATACCAGCCGGAGATAGCTGACTTAGTCCCCCAAGGTCTGAAGGATCTCCTCCCACAAAATAGACATATAATGAACAGAAGAGCCGTCCTCTCTAAGCATCCGAACAGCTCTCTCCTCTTCTTCAGAAAGCCGCAAGGGTTTAGCATCTATCTCTTGGGCGGTCCCGAATTCCGTGCGAAAAAGGGTTTCCCAGTTTCCACTTTTCTAGAGAACGAAGAAGTACTCGCTCTTCCATTCCTTGATGGAGTCCGGCATAGATGTAGTGGAAAATACGGGATTAGCATTACCCCGATGTTGAATGGTAACCCATCCCTCATGAGGGGTTGGACAATTCTTGAATTTGAATATCTTTCTGAATATATTCACGGTAGGCTCAATGTTTTTAATCTTGCACCGACCTCAAAAAGTATGAATGCTTGTGAAACCATTTGGATGAAGTTGAGCTGGGTAGATTTTGGGTTCTGCAAGGATACAAATGGTGAAGGAGTTGGGGGGCACTCTAAGACTAGAAAGAATAGACTCCTTGAAAATATAAAGATGTTCGTTCCATGAACAAGATCGATCGGAAGCAGTTGGAAGAATTGCTTCATACTCCCCATCAATATCAAAGGCTAAAGCAAGATATCTGATTTCTTTAGATGTCAAAGCACTAGGATAACAATGAGCATCCAAATGAACTATGCCTGGAAACACGTGACGTCGTTCCTCCATAGCTCTTTGAGAGGGGCCAAAGCGAATGAGGTTGAAGAAGCAAAAGCCATTGGAAGAGTAGAGGAAGAAGCAAAAGAAAGAGAAGTTTGAAAACTTAAGAATGAGGAATCCCTCCTCCTAAGGGGGTTTATATAGAAGAGGAAGTTGAAGGGTCATAGGAAGTCGTGTCGCTTCAACTACCCATAAAAGTAACTACTTCGTACGAGTGGAAACCCTAGATATACTTTCTTACGTTAAACGACTACGAAAAAGAGACATATATACAAAGAAATAAAGCTACGGTTCAGTATCAAAAGCACAATTCTCGGGTGTTCCACGCCAACGAGAAGGAATCTAAAGAGGCTAAAATGCCTAAGTAATCTAAAGGTTAGGCTCCTTGGCACCCAACGCCAAGGAAAATCATTATAGTTCTATGAAAAATGCTAAACTAGGAAAGCATTAAGACTCTTTGGCATCCCACGACAAGGAGATACCTATGCGTAAACCCTAGGCCACCAAGCTTAGGTAACAAAGAACTCCTTGGGTGTTCCACGCCAAGGAGAGATTCATGCACAAACCCTAACCCGCCAAGTTTCGGTAGAAGAAGGTTCATTGGCGTTCTAATGCCAATGAGACTCACTTTGACGCTTTCGAATTACAAAACAACATGGATAGTAACTCCCTTGGCCAAGGAGGGACTCTATGGGATATCAAAAACATCGAATGTACTCCTTAGTACACCTCTTGGGTGTTCCACTCCAAGAGGGGAGAATGGAAGCCATTGCAAAGCACCAAGGCACCATGGTATAGGTCTCCTAGGCGCTCCACGCCTAGGGCACATTGTTTCTAGAGCTTGAAAACGCCAAATGTGGCTTCTACAATGCCAATGCTTCTTGGCGCAAGGCGCCTAGAAGAACCCTTGCAAGACCTGCTAAAATGCCTAGGCATCTCTATACAAGCATAAAACCGCCAAGATAGATCCTATGCCAAACCCAAACCTAAAAACGCCGAGGAGGTATACATTTTCTTACTTAAAAAGGCCAATCCTACCTCCTATGCATTCTCCTTGGCGCCAACGCCAAGGAGACCCCTTGCTTCCACTCTTAAACTGCCATGGTGGCTCAAGAACACATCCATTGGCGTCCCAACACTAAAGAGAGGTCGATCCGGGTGGAAATATTCGTAAGCCCCGATTTTTGGTACGAAATGAATCATATTTCAGTGGAATAAATTACCCCGAAAATAGGGGGCAAATGTAGTGGCCCAAAAATAGGGCCCGAAACTCCAAGGCTCAAGTCGGCACGACCCGGATCCGAACCGGAATAAATCTATGTGAACCAGAATAGAACTTAAGTAAGCCCAATATGGCAAAGGCCCCAAAGCGGCAGGACTCATCGAGGAGGTGCAGAAACCCTAGAATAAATCTAGATAATTCCAAATAAGGAACAGATTCCTTAGAGGTAAATCAGGCAATGATTCCTAGAACGGGTAGAAACCCTAATCTTACGCAACAAGAAAGATAAGATAAGGTAATACCTACTTACCTTCTGAATGCGACTCTAATTCCTATTAGACATCAGAAAAACCTAATCCACGCATATATAAAGGGGATTGATTCTCATAATCAGGTATACAATTCTAGCTCCAACTCAGAGAATACACATATTCCACTGCTACTCATTCTTGCATCCGAGTCCTCCTAGCGGGACCACCCCCTGCCGGTTTTTGCAGGTTTTCCAGCGATTTTTCGAAGGAGCCTCATGAGATTATCATCTGAGATACTTCTAATCAGGTACGCTTTATTTTAGTTCGTTATTTTGATCTGTAACACTGTTGGTATCACTGCAACAAGAGTTGAAGACGGTGTTTCTTTTTAAGAACAAATTATGCCCAAAACTGTTAGTCAAGTATCCAAAGATGAGAAGGAGTCCTTTTACAAGGATAAGAAGGTTAGAAACTTTCTAATAGCAGCCATTAACAAGGAGATGCTCGATATTGTGATGGGATGCAAGTCATCTAAGAAGATCTGGGAAGCCATAGAAGTAATCTGTGAAGCAACTGAAGATGTGAGAGAAAATAGGTATTATTCATAATGAACTAAAGAAGAATTGTAGAGGGGGGAAATACAATTCTTACAAACTTTTGGCCTTTTCTGCTTTACTAAACACAAACAAAAATAATCCAAACAAGTATGAAGATTTACAAGTAAGATGTAAAGTAAAATCAACATAGAAGTTATCAAAGCTTAGTGGTATTAAAACTTTGAAAGTTTTCTAAGACAATCAAATATGCTTTCTCAGCTACAAATCTCCATAACTATGGAGCTTCACCAGTTACAAAGCAAGCTACAAAAAACTCACTAATTCTCTTACAAATCAGAGTTACACTCTTGCTAAGTAACCAAATCTCTCATAACTGATAGCTATAATCTTTTTGAAATCTCTCACTCACAATACAGATGAAGGATAGACTCTCAAAGATTTCTCAAAAAGATTACAGAAAGATTACTAGACAGTGGCTATTTATTTGATATAAGAGACAACTACAAATCCCCTGAAGGTGTGGACCACTTGAGATATCCCAGTATGATTTGGACCACTTTGATGGTGACTTGTGGCACTCCTATCTTTTCATTCCATTTCTGGCTAAGCATCCATTCGCCACGTGTACTCTGGACCACAGGGTTTCCTCCAATTTCTGATACTCCACCAACAGAAATGAGGCTTCTTTTCCAATTAAGAAGACAAGATAAACTTTATGCAGAGAGAGAGAGATCAGTATTCCCTGATTGCTTGTCTTATATCCCCGTATGAAGATCTTTTCCCCTGATGCTATTTATTCCCGTCCGGGGATAAATTATGCTATCCCCATATGATCTTCAAGATATTGGTCCTTCTCCCCTGTTGCTAGTTAGGGCTTCCATTTGATGTTTCTATGTACACTCGGCATTGAACAACCAACTCTACTTTATTCTATGCATTCTAGATACAATTTGACACTTGTATACTATTAAGTTTACAAGGTCCTTATTCTATAAGTTATGATAAACTATACAAGTATGAACTCTTATTTAGAATGCATTACTATGGACATCATCATCTATACATATGCAAACAGACCTAACAATCTCCCCCAATTTATGCTTTACCAATTTGGTAACCATAAATTCAAGGTTTAAATCTGATGATGATGTTAAAACCAAAAATAATATGTATATACAAAATATAACTGTACAAAAATGAAAATATATGTATTTACAGTATGTACAAGACAAAGAAAAGTGTATTACCACTTAGATTCTTGTTAGAGAGAAGCTCAAAAGGTGTCTTGACCAACTCCAGCCTTTTGTTCAGGATGTCTGTACTCAGGCATGGATATATGACCATTTGTCTCTTCTTTTCCTTCTTTGATTCTCCCCACTTCCTTGATCAAAGCTTTTCTGAAGAGAGCAACAGTTAGCTTCTTGCAATCTTTTAAGCAACTGATAACTTCCTCAAACTTTTCAAAATTGTGAGTAGCCAGTTCTGACCAAGCAAATGTTTCCTCAGCACCATCCTTGTTGATAAATCTGTCTGAATTGGTTTCTGCAATGTAGATTGGAAGCTCTAGTTTATAAGATGAAACCTTGACAGGTTTAGGAACAATTGCAACAGTTCTATCAATCTCTAATTCTCTCTCATACTTCAACAACCAAGGAAGAAATAGATGAATGAACTTGACAACCCCTTCATTCTTGATTCCTATAGATTCTTCAACAATGTGTTTCATCTCTGACAAAGGGAGATCCTTGATTTGCTTAGCATGAAGAGCTTGTTCATTGCCATTCAAATCTTTGTAATAAAGTCTTTTTCAATAGCATGAACAGAATCCACCTTGTCATTTACTTTTCTCCTCAGATTTTCCAAATCATTGATCAATAAGTTTCTAAGAGGATTGACCTTCACTTTCTTGATAGCCTTAGATGATTGATATCCATTCAAGTCTTGAAGGAAACTGAAGTTTACAATTCTTTCATTCTCATACTTGCTCCTAGGTACAAAAAAGATGTAGTTCACCTTGTCATTTACTCTTACAGCAAATTCATAGATGGAGTCCATGAAGTTCTCAAATCTTTGGTTTTGTTGGTATAACTTCTCAACCAAAGAAAGAGGCTTAGAATGAGCTTGACTTGATCACCTTGTTTCCATTGACCATCTTTACTTGACTTCCCCTTATCATCCTTATTTCTACTTTCTATCCCATGACCCCTTGAGCTTTGAGAATCAATACCCTTAGAAGGTTGACTAGAGCCAGAGGCAGCTACAACTGATGAATCTTGAGCTACAACTGATGAACCTTGAGATCAGGGGATCATTGCACCTGCTCTTTTTCATTACCTCAGTGAACAGCCTTGAAGTCTGATAGTAGCATTCTAGAGTTAAGAGATCTCTATTGCTATCATTGATCTATGGGTTGGTAAGGTTTGGCATTTGATGGTCTATGATCATTTGAATAAACCTAGCATAATGCACATCTTTGGTTCTATTGGCTTTTGTGTGTAATTTTGTGACTAGGTATTCAAAGATAAGGCTACCAATGTCATAACTGATGTTGTGAAACAAAGCATAGAAAATTTTAAAAGTGAGGTCATGGTGTCATAGTTAGAGAATTTTCAGAGAATACTTTAGTGATTATGTCACAAAGATATGATACCTCAGGACTGCAGTTAACTCTCCTTAATTTTTTGTATTTAACCTCACCAGCATTCTCAGTTTTATAGCCCTTTTCAATCAAGAAATTTATAAGTTAACTGTCTTTGGGAGGAGTGGCAAAGTTGTTTGTGGGTAATCCTAGAGCTTGATTAATTACACTAGCATTAGTAGCAGTAGTATTTTGAATATTGTAATTAATATAAGAAACTTTTACCCCATCTTCTCCACCTTTCAATTCTGCAGAGGTCCAGAAAGCAAGGATTGAGGCTTTGAAGATTGTTGGAGAAGTGAAGATTGCCTTTGCATAGGGAGACCTATGATGATACTCCATTATTGGTCTGGTTTGTTCTGGCGCATCCTCCACTCTTGAATAACAAACATAGTTGTTGGTTGGAGCACGAAGACCATTAGCAACATTCTGAAACTGAGTTAGAACCATTTGGAGATGATTTGCAAGAAGATTAACTGTGATTCTTTGAGAAGAGATTAGATTTCTGAAAAGCTTTTGCAATTTAATCGCGTAAGGGGGAAAGTAAAAAAGAAAAATTAATTTATATCTCTGAAATCTCTTTACCCAGTTGAATTTCAACAGTTAGCGCTAGATAACTAACTTATTACCGTTATACCCTTAAGTTTCCTGTTATCCACGTACGGGGATAAATATCCTCGTATGGAGATAAATACATGAGGGGATAAAATAACACACGGGTATAAAAGTAATGCATGCGGGGATGTATCATGTCAACTTTCAACAGTTAGCAAAGTGATCATGGATGTTCATGCAATCATATTTAAAGCTTAATCATACAAACAAGATGTATCCGGATCTGCCTCTTTTCTGTTTATCCTTCTTGTTTTGTATCAATAGTATCTTTGTAATCATCGTTTGATGGAAATAAAATTGACTTCTCCCCAGGCTTCTATGAACCTGCAGTTCATGTCCCGATAACAGTAAACGCCTTCCTCGGATAACTTATCATACCATCGATAGGCCAACCTCCAAAGTTAAGGGAAGTATCTTGCACTTGAGATCCTCAACGATTTCCTGCCCCAGTACTTG
>JAUEJK010440561.1:0-20703 GCA_032274865.1 Eryngium alpinum
CCTAATTTAGGAAAGAACAGATCAACGGCAAAAGAGGAAGCGGTGATACTGATCGTCAAGTGTTCTCAATTTGGGAACGAGTTCACTACACTTATATTTATATTTGTAGTAATATACGATTTTTTAAAATATTGGTATATTTACTCTATTGCCCCTGAATATAATCAGTATTTACTGTTGACACTTCTTCATTTTATTATTTTCTCTTATAATCTTATTGTAAAAAAAAAATATCATTAGTTTATTTTTGTGTATATCTAAGGTGTTAATGATAACGATAATATTCAAATTTCACTACTTTCCTTTTTAAAAATAAATAAAGTTTACATCTACTTTTATAACCGTTTCACTTATATCAAATTGTCACATAATCACATTAGTGAATAATTCAATTAGAGGTAATTCACATAAATCAGAATTAAAGTTTAAAACTAGAATGATGGGAACTCAAATTTTAGATTACAATAAATTGATATGTAAAATCTCAGTAAATGATATTATTGAGGAGAGAACCGTTAATTACACTAACAACAAAAATAGTTACACCGATTATTGGAGTGACTATCAGTTACTACCAATGATAAAAGAATGTGCTATTTATTGGGTAAATCTTTTGTAAACTTTTAATATATGATGATTATTATACAGTCAATATACACCATTTTACCAGGTGCACGTCAAGTCAATTCTTCCGGTAGCAAGGGAATGAAAAACTTTGGCACATGTTGTTGTGAGTTACTAGGACCTGCAAACAAGTTAGAAGTAAAACAAAATGGAACATGGACTAATTCAAACCTTTCGTGAGAAGAACATGTCTATGGTACTTACTGATAAGAATGTTACCCTGTGTGGGAGGAACTACTGTTTTCTTGCATCGCCACAGAATCTAATTTTTTTATTGATTACAAGTGCTTCTATTTGTAGTACTTTGTATATTTGCGTATATTTATTTTATTACTTAGTTGATGGCAAGTTTATCATTTTAGGGAATACGTATTAAACCGTGACATAATTTATAGTTCTTGATATCTGCAACTTAATATATATATTAATAACTTTTATTTATTATTTATTATATAATTAATAATTATATTAAACTTTAATTATATTTTGAATATTAAAATTATTATATCTATATAATATATATTAAACCAACTTTTTATCTAATAAATTAAGTAAACAAACTCAATATTTTAATATTATCCAATTTGTATCAGTGAATAGTGGTGATACAAATTTGGATTAGCACTATTAAGTCGTCCTAATTTGCATCACTTTTTAGAGCATCTCCAACCACGTTAGTTAAATTGATTAGCTAAAATATCTTAAAATAGTAATTAGTTAAAAAATAGAGAGCTATATATGTGTCATTCTCCAATGGAATTAGCTATATGATTAGCTATATTTTAAAAATATATTTTATTACTAATTAAGAAAATAAAATAATGATATGGACAATAGATATTAAAAAATAAAAATTATAAATAAGGTAAGAAATGATATAGAGAAGCATAAAATACTAGTAAATATAGAGAACTAAATACTGGTTCTCTAAATTATAACTAATGAGTGTTGGTGGGTTGGAGAAGACTTTTTTAGATAAAATCATAAATTTAACTAGCCACGTAGGATATAGCTAATGCATTGGAGATGCTCTTAGTCCACTGTTGGAGTTGATTTGGAGCAAAACTGCCCCAAATTTAGATTTTTAGTCTACTGTTGTAGTTGTCCTAAGTATATACTCTTTCTTATCTATAAATAACATGCTCTCTAGGTGTTAGCCTACCTCACCTGTAATTAAAACTTTCTTTAATCTCCTGTAATCGTAGAGGCATAAGTATTGTGAACTATCCGCTTTAATAGTTGACAAGATAACTCATAGCAAATCTGTACTTCTATATTCTGACATTGTGGTTTTGGATATCAAAATCTATCTGGATATCGTAATCTATCTAGTTAGTGGAATTTATCAATACTAAAAGTTGAAAATTTTCTTACGATTATATAATTACTAACAACAGAATTTTCTTAGATTTGAATTTTATGTTCAATTAATAACTATTAATAAGTGGTCGGAATTAATTCTAAGAAACCTCTATAAAAAATATCAAAAATTATTAATTATATACCTTTTTTAAAATCTGAAATTGTTTACCACAAAAAAATAAAATCTTCAAATATAGTCTCTTAATTCCGTCTGTTTTTTTTTTTTTGTTAAAATATTTTTGGTTTTGTCTAGAATATGTGTAATTTTCATATGTGAGAGATGTATGAGTTTGAAACATGGAATTAAAATATGTACTTATAATATGATTATTTGTTCGCATAAAATAATATTTTAGATTAATAATTTTACATTTTGAATTTGAGTATGCTCTTTCTTATCAAATATAACTTAATTTTTTGTCCAATTTTTTGCAAGGCAAATTAGTATTACTTTACTTTTGGGAGTCTATACAAATTTCTAGGGTCATAAGTGTGCATTGTGGTTTACAGACCATCTGCTAGGATATTATTGTCTATAGCTCTACCTATTTTTATTAGAACAGAAATTTTGTTTGTCATAATATTTGTTCCTATATATTTTGTTGCTTGAAATAGATTAAGAGATGTAACAAGATATAGTTCATGTAGAATATTTTATTGGTATTAATTCTAATAAATTAATAATTTAGTTATCTTTAAGAATTGAATATAATTTTTATTTATCTCTGTATTTAAATTAATTTCTTATTATTGTGTGTGAATTATTACACAACCTTCTGTGGCACTCTTTCTTTACTTAAGTAGAACTACTATATGCTCATTAATAATAACGTAGCCTCCACTTCGGGCGGCTTCACTACCCTGCCACTAACCTGAGCCTTAATTCAGTATATATCCAATCAACAGGCTATCCTTCCTTCTGTAGCCTACAAATTTTATTTGCTACTTCTGGAATAAATACCTTTCTTTTCATAGGCCATCCCTATTAGGCAAAATCTTGAAAACTTGGCATATATTTGTTCAAAATAATATAAAGAATATCTTATAGAAAGTAATATATTTTACGGGTGTAATTGTTTAATGTTATGCACTTTAACCTTCATCACTTACCCCTACCTTTTTACTCTTTTACTACCTCTCCTACCATTACTTATCAAATTACTCCTCAATTTACAGCATGAGATATTATGTTATCAATTATCCATTTAAATTATAAAAATTAGTTTCTCTGTATGGGTATCACGGTGAAGTTCTCTTACTATATCCTTCCACAGACTGACTATTGTTTGTACTAAGTACCTTAACTTATTATTGTCTTTGGTAACACAGAATATGTTTACAAAGTAATATGTTGAGTAAGAGTTCTAACTATTGTACTTAAGAGAATCAATATTTATCATATGCACAAATAGATATGGGATTTATATACTACTTATGAAGCTCAACCACCGGAGAGCATTGAATGTGTTGACGAAACAGTTGTGTCCAACTCTATAAAACGGGTGTGTTTCAGACTTAAAATTACAAACACATCCAATAGTCTTGACAGAAGTATTTTAGCCACACATACACCCAGCGACTATACTATATTTGAATCCTTGGGTTTCTCAATGGCTGATCAACCTCTCTATCCCCTTAACAGTTTGAGTAGTAATAGTTATAATTGGAGTATTATTGTTCGTGTCATTCGTAAATGGCGTAATTCAACTAAAGATGATAAGTTGGTTAATGGTTTTAACATTCTCATACTTGATGATAATGTATGTTACTAATAGTTTACGTTTCCTTAAATTGTATTTTGGTTAACCTACACTGTTGCGTTACATATGATAACGTGTTTTTTTTTTGTAGAACGTCACCATGCAAGCTTTTGTTGGAGAGAGTTGTTTCCTGAAGTACATAGATTTACTGGTAGTGGGCAAAGTTTTCATCATCTCAAACTTCACAGTTAAATCTGTTAGTGAACGTGATAGGAATCTTTTGACCCATAACGACCGACAAATATTCTTCACTATATACACCACTATGGAAGATGTGGATGACGTGTCGTCACTGATTCCTGTCAATGCATTCGATTTTTATGACATAGACGAGCTTGAGAGCCGCCAGAAACACGATATCTATCTAACTGGTAAGTAATGTGCCTTTATTTGGGATTCAACTATACTTCCCCAAGATCAGTGTGTTACATTGTTCTAACTGTTATTTTCTTTTTATGTAGATGTAATTGGCGTGATGGAGGACTATCATCCTATAAGGAGGTGGACCAGCAAAAAAGATAATGCGACAAGGAAGGCCATTGTTAAATTTGGATTAACAGATGGAAGGTATCTTAATGTACTATTGTTGTGATGACTCTTTCGATCGGTAACCTTATACAATGTGTTATTTGGCAGTTCATCTGTCGGAGTTTCTTTGTGGGATGAATTTGCTGAGCGTTTTAATGTTGCCCTCACCGATGATATGGAGGAGCCATTCATTGTAATTGTTGATGCTGCTAAGATTGTCATTGTCAGAGGTTTGTATCCGTTTCATGAGGTCCTTAACTGTTTCATATATTTTCAAGTTTTATTTTCCAAACTTATTTATCATCTTATTTTGCCTGTAGAGGTCCTTGAAGTTGCTACGTGTAGGCCGACGCTTATATTTGTTAACTATAACCACCCTACTGTGCATCATCTCAGAAAAATGTAAGTGTCTGTTTTATGCTTCCAAACCAAACTATTCATTACATATGGTTTATCCTCACATTTTCTATCTCATGTCAACTACTCAGGGTTTGAACTAATCCTACACTTACTGTACGTCGTGGAGGTGCAAATAGGGTATACAATTATATGCCCAACACTATTGATGAAGTCATTCGTTTAGGCAAAGAATCAGTTGGGGTGAGTATTGTAGAACACATCAGAGTAAGTGCTTAGTAAATCTGGAATATATTGATTCACATGCTAATAATCTTTTATTTTCATAATGGCAGAAGAAGGTGATGGTTCTGGTTACCATTCAGAAAGTAATGCCACAAACACCTTGGTTTTTCTATGAATTTACCTCCTGTTTCGAGGAGCTTACTCCAGAGGATGAATCCTTCTACTGCCCTTTATGTTGTCGCACCGTTGAGTATCCTGATCATAAGTATGATTTATTCCCTAAACATTTACAATGTTTTAAACATGGCAGATGGATATATGTTGACATTGTTTATCTTATAATAACTTGATGTCATGTTTACTATTCCAGATTTCAAGTGCTTACACTATGTGTTGATCACAGTGGGACTTTTGCTTTGGTTTTAACCGACCGAGAAGTACGCATGCTAACTATGCAGAGGGATACATCTGTTATTGGCGATGATGCAATTATAACATCTTAACATTTGTACACCTATTATTTTAATTAGATATAGTAGTAAGTGCTAACGATAGTATGTATGTTTATGTGTTGGGCAGATACCAGTTGACTCCCCCTTCCCGAAAGCAATCACTGATCTACAGGAAATGCAAATCAAAGCGCTTATTGAGATGAATAATGAAAATACTGCTGAGGGCTGTAATTTGTTCATAGCCAGTGAGGTGACTATAGGGCACAGTGACAACGAATACACTACCCCACTGGAGATGTATCAAGCTACTATTTCGGGCACGTCATCTGATCCATTCACACAGGGCACTACTTCAACCTCGGAGTACCATCTTGACTGTATTAGCCAACTACAACTACAAACGCTGACAATCTCTATCACCAGCCGTGAGGGCAAAAATAAGAAAAAATGGTCTGATCTCCTAGATGATTAGGAAACTGAATAGTTTCCAACTTTTGGTAATGAATTTTCTCCCCTATATAAACAGATATGTGTGAAATAGTAACGGGATTATTTGCCACTATAAAGCAAACATTTCATCTGTAAATTATTGCTTCAGTATGATGTGGTTATCAATTAACCATTACTACTAAAATAGCAAAGTATCTTCTCGATTCTTAGGAAACATAATAGTTTCCAACTTTTGTTATTGTATTTCCTCCCATATGTAAACAGTTTTGTGTAAAATAGTATTGGGTTTATTTACCAGTACGAAGGCAACGTTACGTACGTAAAATATGACGTTAGTACGAACTGATTATCAATTAAACATTAGTACTAAAAGATTACAGCAAGTCAAGAATACAACTATCGTAGCTTCTAAAAGTACTGGAACAACCAGGTAGTTTAAATAACCATACCAACATTACATACGATGCAGCAGAAAAACATAACTACAACACTTCACTACATCTGGCACTTAACATATGAGCTCAATGTAGAAGACACTGGATGCGATTTTTACCAAACACTTCCACACTAAGTCTGCCAAAATCTTCAAAAGTAAAAATAAGAATGTATGGACTTTTACTTTTGTACTCCATCAGAAGTGGTTGAAGCCCATATAACTTCTTTTCGGCACGACAATATCCAACTGTGAAACTCTTTCCCTCATCAGTTTTATAATTATCGTCTCCTCCATATTGTATCCATATTTATGCCAGAAAATTATGGGGATAAACTGTTAACCATTGAAATGATTATGTACACTGTCTAATTAGTCACTCTTTCTAAATCTATTAAATTCATTTCAAATAAAATAACGTACCGTTTCACCGGATGCTAGCATTGCTTCATTGACAAAGCGAACAAACTTCATTGGTTTGTAACAACCTGCAAAAGTCAACTAATATATGTTATAAATTGTATTACTCAACCAATTTATTAGTTTATTTGATCAGGTCATGTGATTTATTTTTGACTCATGTACATAACCTTGAACAAAAGATTGTCCGAGGCCATCATAACCTTTACAAACTGCCACTTGGAAGTGAAACAGATTGCCATCACGCTCAAGTATCAGTAAGTCTCCATGTTCTACTCCAGATTCTTCTAGAAATGCTTTCCATCCTTCCTTGAATGTGCGTACGTTCCCTACTTTCCGAACATAAACCTTCCAAACACGTACCGGGGTGCTAAGGTAAATTCCACAGTCATCAAACCAATACGAGAGTGGTTGACGGTTCTGGTCGACCAACACCTATAAAAACATAATTACTCACTGGAACTTTAATGTTTCTTCGCAACTATACTATGTCAAACCAAACTCACATACCTGTTCTTGCTCTCTCAGTTCGACACCACGATTTGTGATGAGAATATGTATTTTCTGGTCCCATCCCTTCTTGCAGTTGTAGTTCAGTGTATTTAAATTTATTGCGTCCACTACCTCAGATGAGCACTTGGAATCAGTACGAAACAAAAGTTGTAGCTACATAAACACACATTATTATAAACATTTCTTTTTAAGGTTTTAAGGACATATAAGATTACTCACACATCACAACATTCTCCATAGAGCGGTAGTTTAGGTAGTTGGATATTTCAGATTCGTATGGAAAGAACCTACCTTCTACAGGATACTCGATCTTAACCCCCGTTGTATCAAAAAGGGTGACAAAAAACTCAGCTTTACTGATGTAGTGAAATGCCAACAAACCATATGTCTTAGCTTTGTACTCTCTTAAGACTCTGACAGAACCACAAAAACTCTTACGAATATGACAGTAGCGGCATTCAAATACGTCTCCGTTCGGAAAGTACCAAAATATTTTCTCAGGAAGCATCTCCCCACACTTCTTAACAAAGGCATGCGGCAATTTCTGTTACAGATAACAACATTAGAATGTCAGGTTTAATAGAAATATACAGAGACTTGATAAGATAACAAAACTATAGACTACTCTTGTCGATAGTACGCTTAACCAACCATACCAGATACGCATCCTTCAAATCTTCGGGCACCAAAGGTATATAGAATTTCTCCACAACTTTAGTACTTTGACCCATTTCTATATTAAGTATAGATAGTAAAATTAAAACTATATCAGTTATTAGTTTCTGCACCAAAATTGGTTTCATATACAAAACTATAAACTTGGTCTACTCTTACCGACAGGGGAAGAACTCTCAACGCCCTTCATGGTAATGTCTTTTCTATATTTGGACTACTTCAGATTTTCCCTATTTGTAGCCGATTCTGATTAGGGATACTTTTCAAGGACTTGACGTAATTTCCAATGTGCTTTTCAGTTGTGTATTGAGAAAAATGTTGGGAATATATTTTGTGCTTTTCCAAAATTTTATTTTAATTAAACAAAGAAATATGAACTTCTTAATGGTATTGTATTTAAAGTTAGCAACCATTTTACCTGGATTGCCACGTAATTGGACTTTATTTTAAAAACTCCTTTATCCCATAAATCTATATTTTGTTCTTATATAATTGTATCTGAATTCTAATATAAATAAATATGTAATTATAATTTCTTCTTAAATTGTTAAAAATCATTTTCTTTATAAAACATTAATAATTATTAATATTAAAATTAAAATTCAGTTTAAAATTCAAAAGTTATGTAGCACCAAATATATTATTAAGATATTATGGGAAAAGGTAATATTATCGATACAACTACTTTCACAGATACCGGTAATAGAATTCACATTTACCTACACAAATATCTTCATACTTGAATTAATAAAACATGTTTTCTAACAATAATCTACCTAACCATCTTACACTACTTTTGTATATCTCCAAAATGACTGTGGCGCCTGCATTTTCTTTCCATCTTGGGTTATTTCATAATTTATGTAATATAGCCTGCAATATTATACATGCCCCATAATTTTCTATTTTATTCTTATATAATTGTAACTGAAATTTAATATAAATAAGTTTGTAATTATAAATTTTTCATAAATTGTTTAAAAAATTTGTTTTCTAAAAATCATTATTAAGTACTAATATTAAAATATGAAATGATTTCAAAATTTAAACACTATGTAGCACCAAATATATGATTAAGGTATTATGGGAGAATGTACTATTACCGATACAACTACTTTTACATATACTAGTAATAGATTTCACATTTACCTACACAAATATATTCATACTTGAATTAATACAACATGTTTTCCAACAAGACTCTACCTAACCATCTTACACTACTTTTGTATATCTCCAAAAGGACTGTGGCCCCTGCATTTTCTTTCAATCTTGGGTTATTTCATAATTTATTCAACAAATACTGCAATTTTGTACAAAAATAGTTAAGTTCTAAAAATTACCTCAACTCTAATTGCTGACTACATCTATGCCTCGCGTTAGCGGGCAAGATTAATAGTATTTATATTTGTAGTAATATATGATTTTTTAAAATATTAGTATATTTACTCAATTGCCCCTGAATATAATCAGTATTTACTGTTGACACTTCTTCATTTTATTATTTTCTCTTATTGTAAAAAAAAATATCATTAGTTTATTTTTGTGTATATCTAAAGTGTTAATGATAACGATGATATTCAAATTTCACTACTTTCCTTTTTAAAAACTAATAAAGTTTACATCTACTTGTGTAACCGTTTCACTTATATCAAATTGTCACATAATCACATTAGTGAATAATTCAATCAGATGTAATTCACATAAATCAGAATTAAAGTTTGAAACTAGAATGGTGGGAACTCAAATTTTAGATTACAATAAATTGATATGTAAAATCTCAGTAAATGATATTGTTGAGGAGAGAACCGTTAATTACACTAACAACAAAAATAGTTACACCGATTATTGGAGTGACTATCAGTTACTACCAACGATAAAAGAATGTGTTATTTATTGGGTAAATATTTTGTAAACTTTTAACATATGATGATTATTATACAGTCAATATACACCATTTTACCAGGTGCACGTCAAGTCAATTCTCCCGGTAGCAAGGGAATGAAAAACTTTGAAACATGTTGTTGTGAGTTACTAGGACCTGCAAACAAGTTAGAAGTAAAACAAAATAGAACATGGACTAATTCAAACCTTTAGTGAGAAGAACATGTATATGGTACTTACTGATAAGAACGTTACCCTGCTTGGGAGGAACTACTGTTTTCTTGCATCGCCATAGAACCTAATTTTTTTATTGATTACAAGTGCTTCTATTCGTAGTACTTTGTATATTTGCGTATATTTATTTTATTACTTAGTTGATGGCAAGTTTATCATTTTAGGGAATACGTATTAAACCGTGACATAATTTATAGTTCTTGATATCCGCAACTTAATTATTACTTTATCTTATCTTATGTATAAAAAACTATTTCAACACAAAATATCTTTGTCCTTGGGTACTGCGCCACTTCTCCAGAGTCTCAGTTTTACTCTATTTACTTAGTAACTAGATGTACATAATAGTGTGTCTTCTTAGAGGGAGGAAAAATAAAGCATATTCAAATAAATAATAAAGGATTAAAAACTTTTTATTTTTTGGATTTCCAGTTAAATAGTTTTGAAATTTTTTAATTAACTTCTAATACTAAAATTTTGATATTTCCTGCAAATGTTTAGGAAACTGAAAGATGACATTTACTTTCAATCTTCTATTAAGTAATTTTCATTACTATATTCGAGCTGATATTGGAGGTGTTACTCAAATGTTTGATTGTATTTTATTAACTCTAAACTATTATATTCTTTTCCGGTGAAACCAATTCCGCTATTTTGATATTCAGTGTGTTGGATGTAAATAAAAGTACTTCTAATTTATATTTTTTAAAGAATTCACTGCATACTTAAAATTCAACTTTTTATATTTACCTATATTAGAAATTATAAAAAATAGTTTAAATTTTTACAAATATTAAATTATAAATAACAAGTGCTTTACTTTTTTTTAGTTTTTACTGCGACCAATTTCCTGGCATATAGATATAGGTGTGCATACTAAAAAAAATAAGACTTCTTCATTAATTTAAAACTATAATATTTCACAATCGCGCCCAACTCTTACCCAGACACCGAAATTCTATAAATAGTAAAGTCTTAACAAGAATGTATTTCCTAACCGTGCTCGACTTTTACACCATCGGAAGCAGCACTAAGCCCAATGTCGTCAGTTCTATTCATCACGGAATTGTCTCCGTTGAGCGCTTACCTTTACATTTAGAAGGCGAGAAACGAGTTAACTATCGTGAGAGTGATGTTATTGGCAAGGTCATTGAAGAGGCAGGTCTTACACCTAGAAAGCTTGAAGGTTTCTTTGCATTAAACCTGGCTGACTCACATGCATGCCGTTATACCTACGATGAAATACCCCAGAAATATGTTTGGGATAAGAAGTTGCATTGTTGGAGTCCTAAACAACGTGGAGTTCACTATGGTCGTATTTGTTACACTCACTATAGTACTGGTGATAAATGGTTTCTTCGTATGCTACTCGATCGTGTTAGAGGGCCGACATCGTTCGAAAATTTAAAAACAGTTTATGGGACTGTATTCGTTACATTCCAGGAGACATGTAACGCTCTTGGTTACCTGCAGAATGATAACGAATGGCATGACTGCATAGTAGAATGTGATAAGTATATGTTGCCTCCCCAAATCCTTACTTCTTGATAATTAAATAACCATTCATGTGTCAAAGTTTGAGTTGGTACCCTATCTATTTATTTGGTAATGCCGTTTAGCTTTCCACTTAGACATTGCTTTTACATTGCTATTCAAAATTTCATATTTCATACTCTCTTTGTTAGTTCATTGTATATTCTTTCACGTTTCCATCATCTTCCTCTACTTATTCTCTCTTTCTGACTCTATTTTCTATCTCACTACTAATAATATTTAATAACTATATTTGATATGGGGATTTATAAGTCTCTCTCACCCCAGACTTTATTTTCTCCATTAACAGTTTAAAGTTTTGCTACTGTTTATAGTTATCTGGATTTGTACATCTTCTATGATAATAATATTCCTGGATGCCCCGCATCGCGGGCAAGATTACTAGTATTTATATTTGTAGTAATATATGATTTTTTAAAATATTGGTATATTTACTGTATTTCCCCTGAACATAACCAGTATTGACTGTTGACACTTCTTCATTTTACTATTTTCTCTTATTGTAAACAAAAATATCATTAATTACGTTTATTTTTGTGTATATCTAAAGTGTTACTGTGTTAATGATAACGATGATATTCAAATTTCACTACTTTCCTTTTTAAAAATAAATAAAGTTTACATCTACTTTTGTAACTGTTTCACTTATATCAAATTGTCACATGATCACATTAGTGAATAATTCAATCAGAGGTAATTCACATAAACCAGAACTGAAGTTTGAAACTAGAATGGCGGGAGCTCAAATTTTAGATCACAATAAATTGATAAATTGATATGTAAAATCTCAGTAAATGATATTGTTGAAGAGAGAACCGTTAGTTACACTAACAACATTCTTTTATCGTTGGTAGTAACTGATAGTCACTCCAATAATCGGTGCAACTTTTTTTGTTGTGATTCTTCGTAGATATTTTTTTTTTAATAAAATCTACGCATTATATATATCTAGGAGGCCTGTTCTCTTTCTAAAATCCCTTTTCTCTCTACTCATCTCTCACAAAAATAGCCACCGTCGCGCCTCTCTTTCTTCTCCATTGACGGCTTCGGCCTATTACCGGAGTTGTTACATATGTATATTATTCTTTTCTTTTTTTAAATCTTATTAGAAGAAAAGTATTACACCCCTTTATAGATATGTTCGTTTGTTCTTTTGGATTTTCTTCTACTGTTTGATGTTTCTTTGGATTAAGAGCACGACGGCAGATGTTTGAATATTTGGTTTTGCTTCGATGGCAGTTCTGATGATTGTAGGGTTCGGAGCCTCCGTCCGCTTTGAAGAGGCCTTAGTCACGCAACTTTCCATAGGGATTAGCCGAGAAGTTCTACCACCCCAAGGGTTTAGCGTGGACCAAGTGTATTTGTTGAAACCATAAATACATGCGCGGAAGAGCTCTTGACTTATTGTATGCACTTTACCGATGAGCGAAGGGGTTCCGATTCAAAGCAAATGAAACTTCCTAACCTAAGGAGTTATCCTTTATGGATCTGGATTTTTCTTTTTAGTTTTTAGTTGTCGTAGTACACTCTTTTTTGGGTTTTCATTTCACTAGTTTAGGTCTTCTTGTGTGAGTTGATGTCACTGACGGTGAATTCCCCACTGTCTTAAGGTGATTTGGTCACCTCATTCGGAGATTTGCTGCTGTTTGATCTTCCCAATATTTTCAATACAGAGTGTTGTTATTGTTTATGCATTATTAGAGGTGAGCATCAGTTCAGAACCAGACCGAACCGAATCGGAACCAATAGAACTGCAAATCTGAATTTAAAAATTTTTAAGAACCGATTAAACATTATAACAGAACCGGAACAGAATCATAAACTTCATCGTCAGAATTTTCATCATTGTTGTTGGTTCTCGAGTGTGAATCAACTCCAAAATCAGCAAATTCTGTAAAGAAAGAAACAAATAATACATTACTAACTGGTTCAAATGCCAACCTTCAAACAAAAGATTAGATATTAAATTTGAAAGTTTAAACCATTTGCAAGTTTTTCTTGATCGGCAACAGATTTTTCAACATCTCGTGGAAGAAAAGACTCGCGCAACCAACCATGTGCGCATAGCAAAGCTTCTGCAATTAGTGGAGATAAGAAACTTTTAAATGCATCTAATACACGCCCGTCAGTACTAAATGCAGATTCAGATGATACAATTGACACTTATATGGCTAAAATATCACGTGCCATTTTAGAGAGGACATAAAATCTCACACAATTTCCCTTCCACCAAAGAAGAATGTCAATTTTTTTGCCACCATTAATCCTGCCTTTTTCGAGGTAAACATCTAACAAAGATTTAACACTACTCCCATTATGCAACATTTCAAATTGTGCCATATATCCATTCAACCAGACCTGACTTACATCAGAAGCTTGATTTTCGTCGCTAACATCAATTAAAGTAATATCATTCCTGCTATTTGAACTCCCCACATCTATTGGCAGTGCACATTTCTCTTTGTAGTCGTTAAATAATTCATACAGTCGTTCTTTCAACTAAATTTTCATCCTATATGAGATCCCAGTACCTTCATATAGACGATCCAAGGTGAACTCAACCAGTAGCGGAGGGAGATGGGTCTAGTGGGGGCACTAGACCCTACTAGGATTTCTAGGTTTTTTTTTAATCTCAAATGTCAAATTAGTACTAATACGATAATAATTTAAAAAACTCTAAATATATAAAAAATAGAAACACAAATATATCGATAATTATTAAAAAGAAAATAATAAGAAGTATATTGGTAACTTAAATAATAAATAAATATATATCAAAATCCCAATACATCAACTATATTTTTCACTCTCTGTATTCTCTCTTATGGCCTTAACCATCTTCTTCATCGGAGGATTTGAAAAGAACATCAAACTCGCTGATGCTCTGAAGAGTAGTTTCAAATTATAAGTAAGTAATTGGTCACCTACTTCTCTTGGTATTTTTCTTCTTCAATTACTTCTATCTCATATATAATAATTTTAGGGCCCTAATTAAATTCAAAAAATTTGCAAAATCGGGAAGATCATCCTGCTGTAATCTAGTTTCCAAGCATTATAAGTCATATGGCATCAAAAAAAGGTATATAATTTCATCAGTTAAATATATGAGACGCAATTTTAAATTACCCTAGATTTTGAAGCTTATTATCTGTTATATGTTATTACATGTGTTCATTAATTACTCTCTTGAATCATTTTTAATTAGAAAGAATTATTTATTAGGCCATATGGATATGTTTATTGTAAGAAGTAAACGTCCGAGAGTAGTTATTGAACATGACAAGACTCTTGAAGCTAATCCAGTAGAGTCAGTACCTACTCAAACAGAAACTAATGTCAATTCACCAACAGATGAAGAAATTCCGGTCCCTAATCATGTTTCAAATTCAGAACAGATTATAGTTGATCCTGGGATACGGCCTCCTATGTCTGGTTTCAATTCCACGGAACATGAAAAATCTGGAGAGCATATTTAACTAAAGGGCCTTGTCAACCAAAACTCGCAAGGTTTCCTACTACTATTTTTTCAGGAAAGCCACGCAAATTTAATCCGGAATGGTATAAAGAATTTGGTTTTTGGTTAGAGTATAGCGAAAAAAAGATGCCGTATTTTGTCTTTGTTGCTATCTTTTCAATATCGAATATGGTGATCATAAGTTCAATCATGACTCATTTATTGGTGAAGGGTTTCAAAATTGGAAAAAAAAGACATGTTAAAAACACATATGGGTGATCAAACTAGTAGCCATAATAAATGCGTGAAAGCTTGTGAAGATTTGTTGCATCAAAAGCAACATGTCGACATCATGATAGACGGAATATCAACTCAAGCTAAAATTGACTACCGAATTCGACTTAATGCAACAATCGAATGTGTCAGACTCCTCTTAATGCAAGCATTAGCCTTCCGTGGTCATGATGAGTCTGAGCATTCAAAAAATCAAGGAAATTTTGTTGCATTATTAAAATTTCTTTTCAAGCATAATGATGAAAATAAATAAAGTTTCTTTAAAGAATGCTCCGGAGAACAACAAATTGACTTCACCTACAATTCAAAAGGATATTTGCAATGTTGCTTCTTTCCTTACTACAAGAGCGATTGTTGAAGAAAGTGGAGATAATTTATTCTCTATGTTAGTTGATGAAGCTCGTGATTCCGCAATTAAAGACCAAATGATTGTGTGTTTAAGGTATGTAAATGCACAAGGTTGCATAGTGGAGCGTATCCTTCGCATTGTACATGTTGAAGAAACAAGTTCTCAAGCTCTCAAAAATGCTATTGATTTGCTTTTCGCTACACATGGATTAAGTTTGTCAAGAATTTGTGGGCAAGGTTATGATGGAGTAAATAATATGAGCGGCAATGTCAATGGCCTTAAAAGTTTGATACTAGAAGATAATCAAAGTACTTATTATGTTCATTGTTTTGCCCATCAACTACAATTAACTTTTATGGCGGTTGCGTGAAAGAATGACAAGCTCTCTTCTTTATTTGATTATTTGGTATCTTTAACAAACTTTGTTGGGGCTTCTTTTAAAAGAAACGAACTACTTCGAGTAAAACAACTTGACAAGGTAGTTGAAGGGATTTCCCAAGGTACTTTAGAAATCGGAAAGGGCATAAATCAAGAAGTTACTTTGAAACGTCCGGGAGACACGCGTTGGAGTTCACACTATAATACTATAATTAGTGTGATTTCTCTATTCTCTTCTATAATTGATGTGCTTGAGACAATGAAGAAATTGTCATCATTTTCTATCCACAAAGGTGAAATAAGCCGACTAATTGAAGTAATGTGTGAGTTTGAGTTTGTATTTCTTCTATTCTTTATGAAGAAAGTGTTAGGAATTACAAATGATTTGTCACAAGCATTACAAAGAAAGGATCAAGACCTTCCCAATGCCATGAGTTTGGTTAATGTAGCTAAAACAAGGCTACAACAACTAAGAGAAGATGATTGGGATAATTTATTAGTGGATGTTGGTAATTTTTGTAAAAAGAATGAGATTGATATCCTAAACATGGATGAACCTTATGTCCCTCGTGGATAGGGCTGAGCATTCGCTTCGGTTATCCGAATACCGAACCGAAAAAAACCAAAATATTTTGGTTCGATTTTCGGTTATGATTTTCTAAAATTTTGGTTTTCAATTTTTTAATTCGATTTTCGGTTTTCGGTTTTAACGAAAACATCGAATATACCGAACATATGCACTGATTCTGGATATACTTTGGTTTCATACTTTCACTACTTCTATTCTTTATATTCTATTATACTGTATATACTATAATATTTTATAAAATATAAATTATATACATCTTTTATAGTTAATATAAATTATATATTAACTTAATAATATTATAATTTATTTTTTAAATATGTTTGTGTATGCTATACTTAATATAAATATATTATTTTATTAAATTAAAATTTTCACTTAAATAAATATATATTTTTAAAGTTTAATTTTTTAAAAAAACATTTATTTATGAATATATAATTAATAATTTTATATTATATTATAAAATTTAGGTTTTTTTATTCGGTTATAACCGAAATAATTAATTCGGTTCGGTTTAAAACCGAAATTATTTCGGTTCGGTATTCAGTTTGAGATTTTTATAAAATTCGGTTACCGAATAAAAATTCGGTTCGGTTTTTTCCGAATGCACACCCCTACTCGTGGAAGATCAAAACGCAACGTTCATAAAGTTACAAATCATCATCATTTCAAGACTCAATTATTTGTTATCGTAGTTGATTTTCAACTTAAAGAGATAAATGAGCGTTTTGATAATGTGAATATGGAACTACTTACATGCATCTCATGTCTTGATCCACGTCATTCTTTCTTAGCCTTTGATAAGCAACAGTTGATTCAACTAGCTATTTTTTATCCTTTAGAGTTCGGTAAGACACATCTCTTGGCACTTGAAGATCAACTTGAGAATTATATCATTGATATGAGAAGTAATGATGATTTTCAAGATCTCAAAGGAGTTGGGGAACTTGCTCAAAGAATGGTTTAAAAGAAAAAAGATATCGGGTTTGCTTTGGTTTATATGTTAGTCAAGTTGGCAATGACATTACCGGTTGCGACGGCTACTGTTGAAAGAGGCTTTTCGGCTATGAATCTTATAAAAAGTGTGTTGCGTAACCCAATGGCAGATATTTGGCTCAATAATTGTCTCGTGACCTATATTGAACGAAGTAATTATGCAACACTTCCAATAGGTTAAAAGTAGGCGAATGCTATTGTAAAAATATAATTTATGCAATGATTATTAATTTTAATAATAAAATATTATTATTTATTTAATTATATATATATAGCCCCCACTAGACTTGGAGACTGGATCCGCCACTGAACTCGATATATCGTAACTTGAAACGAGGATCAAGGACAACCGCCATAAAAATTAGTTTGTTCATCTTTAACGGATCTCCCAAATATTTTTTAAACTTTTCTTGCATTTTGGTAGCAATTACTCTCAAATCCTCATTATTGCCTCTACTCCATGTCTTTAAAGTACTATTGAGAGCCACAAGTTCATGATAAAACAAATTTAAAGTAACGTACTTACTGTCTGAAATATTTATAGTTAACTCGTAAAAGTGCCTAAAAAATGAGTGTAATCATCGAGCATTACTCCAATCATTTGCATCAGGTACTCCATTTCCATCATCAAGATAGTATACACACGATCGTCTTTTTCATATCTTTTACACACTCTTTCATGTTTTAAAGCCGAATCAAGCATTAGATATGTCGAGTTCCACCTTGTAGAGACATCCAATGTCAACTCGACCTTGATGCCATCATTTTTCATGGTCATACACTCTTTAAATTTTGTTAATCGAGCAGGCAATTGTTGGACATACCTCACTGTATCTCCAATTCTCTTGATGGAAATAGATAAGTGCTTCAAGTTTAACTCATGCACTACAACCAGATTCAAGATGTGTGCGACATACATCATGTGTGTATACTTGCAGTTCAGAATACTTTACCTTTTGAAGAATACCCATCTTTCAAATATTCAACAACCATGTCATTTGAGCTCGCATTGTCAACTGTAATTATGTATACCCTTTCAATTCCCTAATCACACAAACATTTTTCTACATAAGAATCAATATCTTTGCCTCAGTACGAGCTGATTCGTGAAAAACTTATCAATTTCTTACAAATAATCCAATCATCATCAATATAGTGAGCGGCTAAACACATAAAATTGACCCTTTATAAAGAGGTCCAGGTATCTATCGTTAGACAAACCCTCTGTTTTTTCTTCTTATAAAGGTGTTTTGATTTTTTCTTCTCCGCACACAATATACCAAAACAGTCTCGTTGTACTGTAAATCGTGAAGGTAGTTGGAATTTAGGATAAATCAGGGCCATCAGACGCTGAAAACCCACTCCATCAATGATCTTGAAAGGCAACTCGTCAAGTATGATCATTTCGGCTATAGCTTTTCTGACAACTTTTGCGTCATACCTTATTGCAACAAGAGAATCACTATCAAATTGAGTTTTCATAGAAGTAATTACATTTTGAATTGAATCATCCATTGACTTTCCCTTGCACACTTTATCTATATGCTTACGCATTAAAGATGTTTTATTTGTAGTCGTGTTCGCAGCAAAAATTATATCATAATATTTACATTTACTCATCTATACACTATTTTTATCCTGAAACTTTATAAAATTTGCCCAGATATCTGAACGAAGAGAAACACTTTTTTTTCTCTCTTAGTTCCTTGACTTTGTGTAGAAGTTGTTTTATCTTTTTTTGTACCATCATGTACTATACGGTTCTGAAACAAACATAAAAGATAATTAAATAGAGAAAGAAAATATCCAAAAATTAATATCACGATTAATGAAAACATATGTAAATTAAGCAAACAAAATAATCATACAATTAAATTATATAAAAATTATAAATTAATCATATACTCACAAAATTAAGATAAAATATTGATTCATTAGCCATGTCATATATATGTATAGATAGATAAGTAACAATGATTTCTAATATTGTGTATCAAATTCTTAATATATATATATATATATATATATATACAGATTCAAAATTATATAAAACTAGGGCTTTATTCATATAGCCAAGATGGATGTATTATAGAGAACTAAAAATACATATGACTCAAATTAGGGGCTGAAGGGTTTAATGAACTAATGAGAAGTGATAATAAGATTATTAAAAAGAGGTTATCCGCATCTTTCTAAATAAATTATCCAAATAAACAGATTCATAAAGCACAATTTTAAGTTTAACATGCAAATTTAACTTTCATTTGGCTTGGTTTCGACATATTAACATCATCAATTGTAGCATAGTGGTTGGAGTGCATACACAAATTTAACTTTCATTTGGCTTGGTTTCGAACCTCTGGCGCAGCTGAAGTGCTGATTTTTTTGTTGAAAAAACTAAAATAAAAACAAATGTAAAGCAAGCGACTCGAACTTGCGACCTAACATACAGCAAACAAATCCTTAGCCACTAAGCTAACATAATTTGTTTATAATATATATACCAAACAAATCCTTAGCCACTAAGCTAACATGATTTGTTTATAATATATATACCACTGTAGTATACATACTAAACAAAATAATGGGGAGACAATTGTCCCCCCTTCTAATACACTGCATCCGCCCCTGGTCATATAGTCAAATTAGGTAAAGAAATTAATATTACAGATAATCAAATTAGGTAAAAAAGTGTTAGTAAGTTACTGAATTCTTTGAAGTTATAGAATCTTGATGTTGACTATCTGTATCCATTTGAGCTTGATTATGTCCAACAATCTCTGGCCCAGTTGTAATTGTCGGTGTTGAGTTAGAATTAGTGGAATTGGAGCAGAAGATGTGGAATGTTGAGAATATTGGATGAGAGGAGGTGGATGAGGTGGATGTCGCATTCGCATATTCGACTTATTAGTTCCATGGTAAAGTTAAAACCTTAATCAGTAAAAGACAAAAGGATATAAAGTAGATATCATGTATGTATATATATATATATATATATATATATATATATATACATAAACACAGTAGGCTATATAATTTTTACGGCCACAACCCCGTGTTTCATCAAAGACATAATTTTAATGATTTTTTTATAATCCCCTATTAATAACCTCCTTAAGTCAGAATATTCATTCGAATTCAAAAAAAATGGTGTGGAACATAGAGATCTCGA
>JAUEJK010440772.1:0-13674 GCA_032274865.1 Eryngium alpinum
GCTCTTTAATGGCTACTGCCCATTTGGTTTTAATTTCTGAAGCGATATGGACTTGCTTGGGTTATCATAAAATAATCGAGTTATAATTTAAACTTACTAAATTTATTCAGTGTGTAGTGCGTGAGCCGGGTCTCTCCGAAAACAGACCCTCTATTTGGACCCTTTGGACAGGATTGGACTCGGATCCTCCGGATAAATTGAGGTGCCGTTTGTTTACATCTAAAATTTAGCTTTTAAATTGATGATTATTCCACTTTATAAGCTGAATTTTAGATAAAAACAAACACCCCACCGGTCCTCCAAACAAGGTTGCGTGCATAATGTATTATAATATATTAATATTAATAATTTATAATCTGGTGACATTCTAATTAGTTTTTTGGCCCCATTAGTTCCGGTCAACAACTTTTTAAAATTAATAAAAAAATTATATTAAAATAGTTATTAAATTATTTTAAAATTGAATGCTAATTTCTAAAATCCGAATTTAGTAACGGTCATCGAGTCATTTCAGGCAGGAGGAATCAATCTCCACCCTTGATCCGTATATTTTAAAATTAGTCTCAATCTCTAACGGGGACTGTTTTTAATTCTCCATCCCCTCTCCAAATGGGGAAGGGAACATATATATCCACGGAAATTCAGATATCATCTTTCAAACAAAAGAATTAAAAATTTGAACACTTAAAATTATAACATACTTATTCAACAAATAAAAAACCATATAATATCATATTTAAAACTGCTTCAAAATATTGTCATCCTCCCGATACTACTTCGTCACATGTCTCTTAATATCAAAAGTTTCAATCATTGAAATAGAAATCATTCATACAAGCATATGTCTCGTGCAAAGCACGGATGACTATGAAATTAATAAATTAATATTAAATTTTATTTTTAGTATATAAATTTTATTCATATAGGTTTGTTATAAATTAAATTTAAATAAAGGTGTAATTGTAAAATATAAATAGAAAAGAATGGTTTCTTAATAATTTAAGATTAGAATACTAATTAGTTATTTATAAAAAGAATTATATTTAGGTAGGATAAGTGTTTCGTATTTAATTAAGATAAATAGTTTAAATATATAATAAAATACAATTAAGAGAAAAAGAATTTTTATTTATGTAGAATAACTAATTCGTATTTAATTATGACTGTTTGTAAATATACGTTATTTATATATTTAAAATTTTATTATAAGTTAAATATAAAAAAAGTTTAATGTAATATAAGTCAAAATATAAAAAGAGTTTAATGTAGTATATAAATCGAAGATAGATGTATCGAAAACGTTTGAGTTGTTTTATGTTTAGTGAAGAGTTTGATGTAATATATAAATCGGAGAGATGTGTATTGGAGGTGTTTACTTTATTTTTTTTGGGTTTAATGTTAATATTTGAGTTTTAGTATTAAAAGGGTTTTTATTTAATAATAATTTTTAATATTTTTAAAAAATATTATCTATATACATTAAATGCCTGATAGTGAAGATTTTAAGAAAATTACCCTAATAGTCCTCTTATAATAATTATTCTTTTATGTTTTTAAGGTTATTTTAGTAATTTAAGCGGATGGAGCTCCATAAATCGTTCACAATCCGACCCATATTATATAAAATTACCTATATAACCCCTTTAAATAATATATATCTTAATATTTTCTAAGGATAATTTTGTCAAAAATAGAGATGGGCACCCAATATTCATCCAAATTCCGACCCATTAACCCATTTATTGTCTTCTTTATTCAGGGTTCGAACCTCATTAGCTTCTCTTTATATATCTTTAAATAATATATCTCTTAATATTTTTTAAGGATAATTTTGTCAAAAACTGAGATGGACACCCAATATTCATCCAAATTCCGATCAATTAATCAATTTATTTACTTATATATAATATAATATAATATAATATAATATGTCTTTAAGTCTAATATTCATAATTAATTAAAATTCAATAAATAAATATATAATATAATATATAATATTATTATATATTTATGTTCAGAATTATATATATTATCTATAGTATATAATGATTATACTCGATGTTGGAATTTTGACAACTATAATAGAGTATTTTTAAAAGTCTAAATGTCAAAAATAAGGCAGATAGTATAAATTTATTAAATTATAAGTAAATCGATTTATATAATTATAATTAAAAAAATTAACTACTCCTTAATTATTATTCATATGCTATTATTATTTCTATTTTAATATTAAAAATATCTACACATACCTAAATATAATTTATAAAAGAATTTACATTTAAAATTTTTTATTTTAAAATTTTTAATCATTTTAACTAATTTTTAATAAATATATTTTAAATAACGATTAGATGATAAAATAAAAATAAATAGTATAAATTTATTAAATTATACAAAGAATAAATAATATCTTTTAGCACTTCCGACCCGCGCTTCGCACACTAATTTTAAATTAATATAATATTTCTATAATTTTATTTTTTATTAAAAATATTATAAAGAATAGATAATTGAAAAAATAATAAATATTTTATATTATAGATAAGTGAGAATTAAAATATGAATTCATAAAGACATACTCCAAGAGTGTTGAAACCAAAACATTAAACTAAGATTTATGTTGTAGTATGTCCACATTTCTCGGAACTGGTACCTAGCTTTGTTGCAGCAGGTAATATGAACCAAGTTTGTTTGTTTTTTCTTTGGTATCGGTCAATTTCAGAAATTTAAATACTCACGCACACAAAGTCTCCACCGAGACTCGAACCCTGCACATCCTATTACCAGGATGAGAGGGGTATCCACTAGGCTAGAAGCCCCGGAATTATGAACCAAGTTTGTTGTCGAAAGTTATACAATAGTGGCAATATTTTGCTTTAAAATGAAAGACAAAAAAAAATCTAGCATATTTACTACTCTTAGCTTGTATTTAGAGAGTAAGGAATGATACCATTTGCTAAAATAAAATATATTTATTGTAAGTGACTATGAACTAAAAATATATAAAAAATTAAAAAATAAATATAACATTGCATCTGAGCCTTCATAGAAGTTCACATATGAGTAATATAAAATCAAAACCTGAAATTTAACACCAAGACCAAGTTCATTACCATCAGAATCAAGCTTAAAACGTCTGTCAGCTATCTTTGTTGCCTCCGCTTTTAGACATTGAGACTTATACCTACAAATTTGTTAGTATGAAGAAATATTATACCTACAAATTGCAAATACGACCAAATGAAGGTAATGTGCCACATATCCTATATGCGTATATATCACTTAGATATGGCTAATAGTATTTATAGTTAGAAAATTAAATACGTGCATATTTATTTACATGTCTAACTTTGCATCTTGGTGGGAGGCTATGACAATAATTTGTTGTAAATGCTTTCACTTCCATAGAACAATACAGACTTAATTGGCTTCGACACAATTAATCGACTATCCGATCAGATTTGTATCATTTCATACATGATGCTCTTAGAAAGGGTGATTATGATCCTACTCATGTAGGCAAATATGTTATACTTCCTGCATCATTTACTGGGTCTAAACGCTATATGACACAGTACTTTCAGGATTCATTAGCAATCTGTCAGACTATCGACCATCCTTCGTTATTCTTAACCATGACATACAACAATAAATGACCTAAAATACAACGAATGCTTAATTTGGTTCCTGGGTTAAAGGTAGATGATGCACTTGATATTGTCTCCAGAGTTTTTGAATTGAAATTAGATCAACTTATTGATTTGATTAAGAATAAGAACTATTTTGGCAGATGTATTGGAGGTAGATTCATTTACTTTATATGTTCAAGTTTAATTACATCACACATTAAGTTCATTTTGATGACGTAATAGATTGTCATGTTTGTACCAGTCATGTACGTAAATGAGTTTTAGAAGCGCGGTCTTCCACATACCCACATGTTAATATGGCTGCACCCAGAGGATAGGCCAAAAAATATTGAACACATTGATAGATTAGTTTGTGACGAAATTCCTAATGCCAAAACTGATCCACATGGCTACTATGTTGTTAAACAATATATGATGCATGGTCCGTGTGGCAAAGACTGTACTGATGCGCAATGTATGAAAGATCACAAGTTTATTCGGTATTTTCCAAAAAAGTAAGTCACTTTTATCAAATTAGAAAATTAAACTATATATTAATTTTATCACAATTGTGGGTTTTCGGTATTCATTCTTTATTTGATAATTGTGGGTTTTCGGTTTATCGTCGCCGCATAATGAATAACTATATCAAGCGTCATGGTGTTGTTTTGGATAATCAGTTTGTCATTTCTACAACAGAGATTTATTGATAAAATTTCAATATCATATCAATTTAGAAATATGCAACAATTCAAGATCTCTCAAATATCTTTTTAAGTAATGTCTCAAAGGTTATGATATGGCGACAATACTGATAAAGAAGAAGAATAGTAATAATTCAGCAAATCCAGAGGCTATCTTGAGTAAACCAGTCGATGAGATCAAGAGTTATCTTGATCGACGTTACGTCTGTGCTTTTGAAGCTACTTGGCGAATATTTGGTTTTGATGTGCATTATCGCTACCCTTCAATGGAAAGACTTCCAGTACATCTTGAAGATGGCGAGAATGTGAACTTTTGATAAGGCGATAATCTCGAAGAAGTGGCATATAGAGCAGGTTTGAAAAAAAGTAAACTTGAGGCCTGGTTTGAAGCTAACAAGATTTATCCAAATGCTAGAAACCTAACTTATTCTTAATTTTCTAAAAGCAAGTACAATGCTAATGCTAAAATAGCTATAGCTATTGCTATAATTTGACACCAAAAAGTGATTGTTAGTGTTAAAATAGAACTTCCACTCCAATGCTAAAATATAAGATATGCTACAATTATTTTATCTTGGGTGTTATTGTACAACTTAGAAAATTATATAATATAAAGGACACTCACATATGTTTGTATACATATTATAGCTATAGCTATATTTGGTCCTATATATAGAACCAACTATCCATTTGTTCTATTTTCCTGGCGCAACGGCTTTATGGGGTGACTATCATGTCACGGACGAATTGGGGAAGACTATCGTGTCTCGGACGATTTGGGGAGACTATCGTGTCTCGGACGAAAGAAGAAAAGAATTCTACACAAGAATTCGAAGAAAACTGAAATCTCAAATATTATTAATCAAAAACCCCTTCTCCTCTATTACAAGTTCTTCAACTTATATAGATAAATATTCTAAAATCCTAAAACTAATCGGAAAATAAAAATATAACAAAATCCTAAATCTAATTGAAATTCTAAATAAAGCAAATCCTAAATTAAAAGGGAAGTAATAATAACAAAATATGAATAAATTCAAAAAATATAAGAATTCTAGAAGATATAAATCCTAAATCATTATGGAACTATTTATTCCTCCACCATTCTCCTCCTCTTGGAAAAGAACTCATCCTCGAGTTCGTCGGTTGAAATTGAAGTCTCCCATGCCAATTCCAAATATAGTGAGAATATATTTTCTTGTTCATCTTTCTCCAATAATTACGCTCCTTCACTTTGGCCATTAGTATCCACTTAAACTCCAATTTTGATTGGTTGATAAGCTTCATTAAAATACTATATCGATTTTCCATAAAATTGTCAACACCAATAAAATCAATATTTTCAATAATTATCTCCTCCACAATAACATCATGCCCTCCAAAAAAATTGTTATTTTCAACTTCTTGTTTATCTTCTTGTAATATAAAATCTTCTTGAATAACCAATCCATCATCCATCTTTTGTGAAAAAGATTCATCGCATGATAAAGTTTCATCTTGTTCACTGGGCAAAGAATCATCCTCATCAGCCGGATAATAAAATACTTCATCCACTTCTTCGTCATTCACCACTTTTTCATCTTCATTGTCATGTATAACGATGTTTATTTCACTTTGTTCGCTTCGGCATTCATCAGAAAGATGACCTTGTTCACCACACTTGTAACACTTTTCGTTGAAGGGATTATCATATAGATTTGGAGGTTGTTTTTTTGGTTTTAAGATGGCTTTAGTAGCTTTGGTTTGTGGTTGTGTATCAGTTTGAGGATTGAGGTTGCTGGTTTTGCTTGCAGATTGAGTAGTTGAACTTTCGATGTTTAAGTTTTGGGTAGAGTTTCGGGTGGAGGTGTTTGCCTTAGACAACTCTATCTCAACTTTACAAGCCATAATGTAAGCATCATGAAGAGTAAATAGAGGATGTAAAGCTAATTTATCTTGAATAGCAAATTCTAAACCATTCATATACCGTATTACTTGTTGCATCTCTGTTTCATGAAGATTGTTGCTTGAAGACAACCTATGAAATTCCTTTGTATATACCTCAACTGTGCGATTTCCTTGTCGACAATTTTGATATTCATGATCTAGCGGTAAGAACCTTCGTTGCAGCTCTCGCTCCATTCGATTCCAAGCAGTAATTGGCACTTTTCCTTTATAATCTCGTTGGTCTTGAAAATTTCTCCACCATCTACGTGCTTCTCCTCTTAATCTATGAACTGCCAAAGAAATTCTATTGTTTATTGGAATCTCATAATAAGAAAAGAAACAATTAATTCCACTTAACCAATCAAAAAGCTCCTCACAAGATCCAGAAAAATTTGGGACTTCTTTTTCAATCTGTTGGTGATCATGTGATCGATGTACGCTTCTAAATCTCTCCGTATCTGTGTGATACCCTAAATCTTGTTTAAAAGAAGGTTGTTGATACCTAGACTTTCTTGGATATACATCTTCCTCATAACCGCGAGCATAAGTGCGTGGTCTGTTTTGAAGTAGGCGTGCACAGTTTTCCATCTTTAGATATTGACAGAACTTAATAAGCCCTTATATAGATTCTTCGATGGTGTCGACTCGCATAATCAGGATGATAGCCTGGCTCTTGATACCACCTAGCGCAGCGGCTTTATGGGGTGAGTATCGTGTCACGGACGAATTCGGGAAGACTATCGTGTCTCGGACGATTTGGGGAGACTATCGTGTCTCGGACGAAAGAAGAAAAGAAATCTACACAAGAATTCGAAGAAAACTGAAATCTCAAATATTATTAATCAAAAAACCATTCTCCTCTATTACAAGTTCTTCAACTTATATAGATAAATATTCTAAAATCCTAAAACTAATCGGAAAATAAAAATATAACAAAATCCTAAATCTAATTGAAATTCTAAATAAAGCAAATCCTAAATTAAAAGGGAAGTAATAATAACAAAATATGAATAAATTCAAAAAAATATAAGAATTCTAGAAGATATAAATCCTAAATCATTATGGAAATATTTATTCCTCCACCATTTCCATTCAACTATAGCTATACATTGGAGTGATGTTTTTTAAATTTGGTTCTATAATATAGCTATAGGACTAAATATAGCTACGCATTGGACTTGCTCTAAGGAGTTTATCTGGGATGCCAAATCAAGTGTGTGAAAGTTAAGAGATAGGGGATTTGTTATTGGCCGTCTTACACAGGTTCATGAATCTTTGAGAGATTTATTTTATCTTCGCATGATTCTTCAAAGGAATAAAGGTGCACAGTCTTTCCAAGATTTGCGTACTGTTGAAGGTGTTGTATATCAAACCTATCAGGAAGTATGTGATGCACTAGGGCTCCTCCAAAATGATAACCAATGACACCAGGCTCTTAATGAATGTGCAGAAAATGGGATGGCTCCACAGTTAAGACAATTATTTGTTCATATTTTATTTTATCTAATTCTCCAGTTGGTGATCATCTAAAGTTATGGTACGAGCGCGCATTGTCATAATATGTCTGAAGATGATCTTTACAATAGACGCAAGTTACAGAATAACCCGTAATTAGTTATGACAGAAGAGGAGATACACTATTTTGCATTGGCAGGTAAAATAATTTATTATATTATATAAAAGTATTGCAATTATATTGATGTTGTGTAGTTAATAATATTTATCTATACTGTATTGTAAATAATTTTGTAAATTCTAAATAACCTTAACATGCTCGGTAATTTTTAATTTTATCTTTTTATTTTTATTTATAAAAATAAAAAAGTTGTCCAATGATATTAGCAAGAGTCTAACGAATTTTATGTCGTTTTCGAATGACAGATATTTGGACCTTCACTAAAATATATTACTACTTGAAGAGCAGGGATATGATCGAGATGAAATGGACAAACTTTATGAAGAGTTGCATTCAAATCTAAATAATGAACAACAAAGTGTGTACAATTCAATAATGGATAATGTGAATAACAAAAATGAGGCATGTTTTTTGTCTATGGGAGTGGTGGGTGTTGTAAAATTTATCTATAGAAAATATTGTGCTGCTGCCTTAGATCAGAAGGTAAAATTGTATTACCTGTGCATCTTCTGAAATAGCCGCGGTTCTTCTCCCAGGAGGAAGAACGGCTCATTCGATATTTCACATCCCCTTGAAACTTGATCAGTATTCTACGTGTGGCGTAAGGCATGGCAGTGACATTGCTGAATTGTTGCAGCAGACAGATTTAATAATTTGGGATGAAGCACCTATGCAGCATAGACATACTTTCGAAAGCGTTTCTCGGTCTCTACGAGATATTATTTCTACTGTTAATACTTGCAGAGGACGCAAACCATTTAGCGGAATAACAGTAATATTTGGTGGTGACTTTCGTTAAATCTTATCAGTAATTGAAAAAGCCAGTAGAGCGGAAATTATTTCTGCAACCTTGAATCAGTCAAGGTTGTGGCAATACTACACGCTGGAAACTCAGCCGAACAAAATAAGTCAATATTTGATTTTAGTAAGTGGGTTCTGGATATTGGCGATGGCAAAGTTATCAATTCCTTACTTGTTGATGATTACGACTACTCTCAACTTACTATTCCTGATAAATATATAGTGCACACTCATGGGAATCCAATTACTAAGATTGTTGAAATGACATATCCAGAGTTTGCTAAAAAATTTGCTTCACCTAACTACATTCGTGAAAGGGCTATACTTGCACCAAGAAACGTTGTTGTAGATGACATTAATGCATATAACTTGGACATGATTACAGGCAAGTGTCACACTTATTTCAGCGAAGATTCTATGGAGGATGCTCCTGCAGAAGATGATAATGAAGAGACTTATTTTCCAATTGAATATTTGAACTCTATTTTTATGTCCGTCTTCCAAAGCATGAACTGAAACTAAAAGTCGATGATGTTGTTATGCTAATGAGAAATCTCAGCAGTACATTATGTTTGTGTAATGGTACCCGCATGATTGTTACAAAATGTAGCAAGTGTAGCATACAATTTCAGGTGTTATCTGGTAGTCAGGTTGGAAGTTTGCATTTTATCCCAAAATTTGAGATGAGCCCATCAGATACACGATGGCCTTTTATTTTGAAGAGAATTCAATTTCCACTTCAAGTTTGTTATGCAATGACCATCAACAAGAGTCAAGGACAATCATTGAAAAAAGTTGGTTTGTATCTATCACAACCAGTCTTTTTACATGGTCAGCTATATGTTGCTATTTCAAGAGTGACTTCTTCAGATGGCTTACACATTCTAATTCATAGTGATAAGGGAACAACTTCTAATTTAACATCAAACGTAGTTTTTGAAGAATTTTCAATAACCTTCATGTTATATAGTACAGAAGTATTGTGAACTATGTGAGTGATGTTGACGAGGTACAATTGGAAGCTGCTTCTAATCTTACTTCTTCTTTTCAAACTTCATATATTATTTGTTGACTCTTTTTTTTGTTCTTTTCATACAAGCAGGAGGATGCTTGATTCATGTTGTTGCTCCTATCTTCTTCTCCATTGCTGGCATGATTGAACTATTTTTTAATGCTTTCAATAACTGCACTGCAGACTACTATCGCTAGAATCTTAGATTTCTTATTTCTACGTTAGGTTTATCTAAGCTTAATAAGGGATTGTTGCTCAAATATCCTATCCCATTACAGTAGAATTGATTTTTATTTTAGATTTAAAATTTTGCTTTAGACAGTTAGTACAGTGGTGGAATAGTTGCGATTTTCAAGTTAAATAAACTTTGAAGTTCCTATTATTTTATTTTCATAATATGACATAAGCTCTGTATGTGCCTTTAAGGTTGGACTGTAGCGAATGCATGAGAAATAAATGGGGTCACATGAATCAAACCGAAATAATCTAAATTTCAGGGGTTGATAATCGAAGTTGTTAACTTTCTGTTTTGCCTTTCGCCTTTCATTCTATTCTCTTGATGGGTTATTTAGAGTTTATGCATGTGTTTTCTTTAATATGAATTTATATATTTTATGGTATTTTTTTTATAAAAGCGCAGTACTTATAGTAGTAACATACTCAGGAATTAAGTAATTGTTTTATTTTAATTCATAGTGATAGGGAAACTATTTCTAATTTAACATCAACTTTATTTTTAAAGTTCATTTTTATAACCTTCATGTTATATAGTGCAAGATTTTGTGAACAATTCTAAATTATTCAATCTTTTCATAACTATTTATATGTTTGGCCCAATGTCCATAAAGTTTCTATATTGAATGAGTATTGTGACAATTTTTTAGTACTTTGTATTTTTGATTTTGGATACATGTTAAATTATGTGCCATTACAGTTTAGAAAGGCCTTTTTTAACTCCTTTAATCTTATTTTGTTCGTGTGCTGTTGTTTTAGTTAGCCTCTTTACTTGGTAATGATTGGTGGAGAAGTGTAAAGATCAACCTTGGTGTATTTCGCTTCAAAATTGATTTACAGGATTCTTATTTTTCTCCGCGAGAATTTATATAAGTTTTATCTTTATTATATTATTGTTTAAATCCGTTATATTGTAGTTGTGGACTTAAGATTTTCTGTTAAGAGGGTATTTAGTACATTTTATTTTGATTGTGATTTGATTAGGTAAAGGAGGCATTTACTTACGAAAGTGTTGCCTAGAAAAGTATTGATAGGTAAATCTTTTTAATTCGTAAATCTGTCTTAATTTTTGTTATATTTTTTGTTTGTTACAGTTAATAATGTTTATATATTGTCTCAATCACTTCAAATAATGTTTTATATTATACAAAAACCAATACACAGAATAATTTTGAACTTTATGTTCACAAATGCTTGATATACCTATTCAGATGAGTTCCTTTGATGTGATCAAGCAGATTACTTCTGTCACCATTGAACCAAGTTTTGGGTTGAAAGTCTGATTACTGATTCATAGAGAAAGTCATAATTTAATTTTAATTTGTTATTTTGACCTCTATATGATAGCGCCGTTTGCGATCACAGGTGAACCTAATTTTCATGTCCCTAAAGAGTAATTACCTACCTCATATTGTTGTAAGAGTGAAAAGATTCTTAAATATATAAGAGGGTTATGTATTACTAATTTTAATTTTAAAATTGATTGTTCTTATAATTTCAAGAAAATAGAATTAACATATGATACAACATAAAATGTTAATAATAATTTTTTGGAATGAATAAGAATAAACTAAAATGAAGGTTTGAAGGTTGAGAAAGGGGTGAAGCAGGATAAAGCCATCAACAGGCAGAAGTGGAGAAGACTTAGAGTGACGCCTTAATCCCATTAGCTATAGATTGCAGTTTGTTTATTTTCGATGATGTTAAAGCCTTTGAAGTTTAGTTTTAAATTATTAAAGAGACACCTCATATTCTATGAAATCATGCACCAAGAAGATCAAAATGGTGACTCCTTTCTTTTTATCAACTGCTTATTAACTTCTACTAGCCTACTATGTCTAATCACTTGATTTCATTGACAAGATGAACAACGCAACCTCAAAATTGATTCGAATATATTCATCCTGACCTGTAGTACTTTGGCAGCAGCAATATTTTTTGTTTTTATTTACGCTTCAGACTATTTAGTCTCTTTCAGTAATATTTTAGACATAGATTTCAATTTCAATTTTATTTTTAGATATTTCAAAATTTGATGCTTTATATTTTCATTGTGGTGGAATAAGTTGAACTCTTTCTTAGTTGTTTACCTCTTTCTTAGTTATTTTACCTTATGAATAAATTATTGTCATTTTGGCACTACTTTTAATTCTTCAAACTAAGAGAAAAATATAGCAGATATAGTGTTACTTTCTCACAACACATATCTGATTATTATGATCTATTTATTTTTTACTTTAGAATGAGAAAAAATATGAAAAAATCATCTCCATACAAATGGTGAAATATGTAACATTATGGTTGAAATTTTTGTAACCTCTCCAAGGAGAGCTTTTTTTTACATTATTAAGACTTTCAATTTATTAGACAAAGATGAGATGAAAGGATAAGTACTTTATTACAAAATGGTATTCCATTTGATTTAATCACAATATTATGCTCGATAGGATAGATATATAATGTTATTTTTACACTTTTATTAATGAGTTGTTCACTATTTTGAATATTTATTATTATAAAATTACAAGTTAAAGACGATAAATATTTATACGTAAAGAACATGCATCATTTAAAAAATAAATTATATAATTAATGTATAAATTTACTTTTAATATAATAAAAAAAAATCATTATATTATACTAAACATTTTATTATTATATATATTAATAATATTAAATTTTATTAATATATATTAATTATTAATTATTAATTTTTGAATTTAAATATAATAATTTATTTCTTTAATCAAAAATGTATCCCGTATGCGAAGCACGGGCAAAAATACTTGTAATTATTTAAAGAGCGACAACAACGACGACCAAAGATCATTGGTTCTGTTTTAATATATAGTAATAGATAACTAGATAAAGTCATAAACACCTCTAGCCACATTATATTGTACTATAACCAATATTTATATCTACAATTTTAAAAAAATCATCAAAGAATTTGAAGAAATTCGAGAATATAATCGGAATCTAAACAAGAATGAAGATCGAAGAATGGACATCAGATTGGAGATTGGGCGGGGAGTCATCAAAATCCGTCATTGGGGGACGGGTAGTCATCAAAATTGGGCGGGTAGTCATCAAAACCCGTCATTGGGGGGACTCCGGACGGGGAGTCATCAAAATCCGGCCCCACTCCGATCCTCATTTCTTTCTAAAAAACTATATCCCGACCCGTCTCCGAAAAATTCCCCAAATCCCCCATCCATTTGAAGCGGGAAATGAATGGAAATCGAACGAGGCAGAAACAATGTCATCCAATATACCATAAAGATAAGAAGAAAAAAAAATTGCTTCATATTGTTGATAAGCTCTAAAACAAAATTAGTTCATTCAAAAGCAATGCATATCAAGCGTACAAGTCCCATAAAAGTGAATAAACTAAAGACGATAAAATTTTCATTCATACTAATACCAAAATGCAGTACATGTAAACCAAAAGCAAAAACTGTAGAAGCAGACCTCAAGTATAATCCAGTATAATCCACCATAGTTAAGTTAAATCTAAGAAAAAACCTTATGAATCTAGATATCAGAATAAAAACAAATTGAACAAGCCAGTAATGGTTGCTACAAGTCTCTTCTTAGCCTTCTTCATCAATGGACATTCAAGAAGCTGCACTAAGCAGTGGTTGCTGCCTGAGCAGCTTGCCTCTTCCGTGCCTCTTCGATAATGGTCAACTTGATACCTTTTCCCTTAGGTAGAGAGACCCAAGGCTT
>JAUEJK010440980.1:0-13672 GCA_032274865.1 Eryngium alpinum
AATTAATAAATTATACATATTTATTTAAAATTAATAAATATCATACATTATTTTATTAATATTAATAAAGACATAAAGATTTCTTTTATAAATTAATATCTTTTATTCGTTTATTAAAATTAATAAATATTATTTTATTAGAATTAATAAATAATTAAATATTATTTTATAAATTATTTTTTATACTTGGGGTTTCAGGTATGGGTTTAAAAATCAAAAAAATTTCAAACAAACATCAGGTATGGATTTGATCCATTCTAAACCTATACCACGAACCGAACACCCCCTAACTAAGATACAATAATCTTATGATACAGTTAATATTGTATTCAACATTTAAATTAGATATCACTCAAGTTATGTAACCATTTAAATTAGATACACGCAGAACACACGCACACACACAACTCCTCCGCTGGCTGCAGCTTCCTATTCTGTGGTCCCTTCCTAAATTCTCCGGACTCAGGTAATGTCATGTTACTTTGTATGTTATTTTATTCCGGTACTTACATTTTATGGGTTGATTGATCTTTGGAATTCGTAATGTCACTGTTTGGATGAATTATGTAGAATTTTGAAGTTAATGATGATGGGTATTGAAGTTAAAGTTCCCGTGGATATCAATTTATGTGTTGTACTCTGCTTAATGGATTTCAAGCAAGTTTTCGAGTATTGCTATCAAGTGTTTGATGAAAGGCCCCTGAGAATTGTTCCCGTCAGAAATTGCGAAAATTCTGACTTTCGAATGTCAGCACAGTCCCACCCATCACTGATTACTTAGGAACCACCACATTTTACTGTGTTATCCTTAATGTTGAAACACTGGGAGAATAAACGGGTTTTTTTACCAGTCCATCAGCATGTTTTGGTGTAGTTGTGGTTGTGGTGTGACTATATGTTAGTTTTTCATACACAAATTGGTTGCGATGCATTTTGAAATACTATGTTGCGATAATAATAGAAATGGGAGTTCTTGTGAGCACTGATCATGGATAACAGATAAGTAATGGTTGAAATGTTCTGTTGTTATTCAAAAACCTTCTGTTGTTTGACCAGTGAAGCAGCAACAAATTAAATTTTTACACTGTAACGACTACAAATTTGCCTTTCCTGGCACCATAACTAAATTCATATACATTGGACTGTGAACTGCATAATAATGTTAAAGGGTACTATTACTACATTGTTGCGTATTTGTACTCTCTACATTTTTTAAAATTCTCTTTTTACTTGAGGACGAAAACATTAAGGGACAATATACAAAATATATGCCATCCTTATATGTAATTACTTGACATAAATAGTTTAACCGCTCTAATATTTCAGTTTCTACCATTTTATCTTACTGCTTTCCTCTCTATTTCTTATAATTCCGAGTGGTCTTTTGTGATTTCTCTTTCATTTTTAAGAGTACAATAATAGTTTTCTGTTTAAAAAACCAAAAAATTATTCCAAGGTACAGTTTTGTCATTTCCTAATTTGAATCGAGATGTTGTTTTGGGTTATTGGATCAAAATAAAATCAGTTTTGCAATTTGGTCCCAGCATAATCTTTTCAGTTGTTTCCTCATGGCAGCGGAAGCTGTCGAGAAGTGATACTTCTGTTCTCATTGTATCCATCGCAGTTCTCTAGATAAATTATTGCTTCATCACAAAACACAATTCAATCTTCAGCCAGATATTCCGAATTTTTTTGTAGTTTTCTAGGTTAAAATTCTAGTTGTTGATAAATGATGGAATTTTGGTTTGCAATTGACATTGGGAGAACATTTTTCTCTATTTGTTACTATTATGTCAGGTAGTCACAACCTTGAACTCTCATGACAAATTTCCCCATTTGGGAACGTTGGTTTGAAATTTAGAATTTTGTTACCATTAGTTTTAGTTTGAGTGGTTTGGATTGGTATTGGCGTTGACTACTGATTCGAGTATTTGTTCTAAAAATATTATTTATCCTTGTTATTTGCTCTGATTTTGTCTCATTGACAGGCATAGAAGTATGAGTGATGCGAAGGAAGAATCTGCGACTGCCGCCCCTCATAAGAGATTGTCATGCACCACCTACTTTGATGCTCTCATGTTTTGTTATTGTATGCAACTTTCCTCCTCTCACTCTCTCTATATGTATATGCTTGTTTGTGTGCGCCTTCATGCGTGTGTTTAGATCATTTTTGTACCAAGAATGAGCACATTTCGTAATTAGATCCTTTTTGTGGTACATTTTGCAAAAAAAATTGGTTGGTGATTGGGGAAGTACTGGGATCTCCTTCCATGGTTAGAAACTTGGAGATGTTCTTTCATGCAACTTCAAGGGATTTGGGTTGTATTGACAAAATAATGCGAGAAGCATAACAACATTGACTTAAAAAGTGTAAGAGCATTTATTGCAATGATGAGTATCTCGGAGTTTTAGTGTAATTTCTCAGTGATCAGTTATTAAGGGTTTAAGCAATCATTCTAAAGTAATGATGTCATTTAGATTTAATAAAGAACCCACCAAACTCAGCTTACATAGAGTATAACAGACATACGATTAGGTGCAACTATCACTTATCAATGCAGTTATGTGATATGTCATACGAGTGTTGTCTTCAACTGGTTAAACAAATAGTATTATTTTTAATAATGAAGAAAAGAATATATACCAAACTTGATTCTTCGTGTAATAATAGGATAAATTAATATATACCTTTTTATGACTAACGTTTAAAATATTTGGTAGTAAGCTGTCAAGAAAAGGATGGCAAAAATTAGAAAAAGAAAGATAGAAAGAAAGAAAGAAAGAAAATGATGGCAAACCTAGATCTTATTGACTTAATCAAAAGAATTATTAAAATATATGGCCACCTAAACTTCAGGTGACATGTTGTTGTTGGACGATTTGTATAAACTTTTAAGTTTATCTGATACAATAATTCTGAGAAACCCAAGTTAGAACAGTAATAACATGATCGAATGAAAGCATAAATAATTAAGAACACATATGCGAGGAAACTGATTCACACACACACACACACACATACATATATATATATATACAAAACAGGAAACCTAGAATACGAATTAAGGTTTTTCGATACTAAGTCTTTTGATAAGCCTCCTTAAAGCAGATTCATCATCCGCCATAGTAATTGACATCTACCTTCTAGATTAAAACGATATCTCGATATACTTAATTAATAATCAAGTATACCTTCAGTGAACATGATACAAGCCTCAACTATTACCGGATGAAAAAGAACAAAGAAAAAGAGAGAGCGACTGGAAGTTTATTTGTATATAGGAGATGACATTCTTTCTGTATATTCTTCAAACCCTAATACTTATATTCAAGGCTGTGAAGTTAGAGTACCTTCATAGCATATGTCGACATGACGTCAATTATGGCGTCGCCCATAGCGTTTACATATAGAATGCCTTTTACAAATATATATGTATCATTATATATTCTAGTTCTTCTGTATACTAGTTAGAAATACGTTTCTAGATTAAAAACAAAAAGCGAAGACGAAATCCACAAGCTTTATCTCTAGCATCTAAATATCCTCTTATATAACTAGTTCAATATAAAACTCAAAAATCAAAATATTAAATTACACAAACCATATTTTAATACTCTCAAAAGGAAAACAGAAAATGAAGAGGAAAGTGACTAGAATATACGTATTTTAATACTCTTTTGAATTATAAAAAGTAATTTAAATATTATTCTTTGAACTACAATTGTAGAACAATTGCACTTTGGATAAATAATTATGTCCATGTCCTTACTCTTTTAATCAAAATAAGAAAACTAACATGCTGTTTGTGACGACTTCAGAAAGAGACTTGAAATAAAATTTGAAGGATAAGTATATACGAAATACGGCCCTAGATCCTTAAATTGAACCTTAAAGAGTGAAAATATACCCAAAATATGATTATAACTCTTGTTTTCTTTAGTAACTAGGATATCAGACTGTTTGCACACCCCCAATACACATTGTATAGTGAATCAGAAAGGCAATTCATCACATAATTCCAACACAAGTAGTCAAAAAATTTCTTCGCTATCAACAAGACAACAACTAACAATGTATGTTTATGATTCTTAAGTACACATGTGTAACCTTTTCGAGAAATCATGGCAAACTCAGTGTTGTCAGATAGACCAACATCTTTTATATCATCTCTTGAAATTCAAACCATTGAATTTCTTCAGTTTCTCATAATGGTTCATAAGAACCGAAACTATTTATACTTTCACTACTGCAGTCTGAACTCTGCCCATAAGCATTTGTATCATTGTCACAGCAAACACATTACTGTTAACGGAAATTTGTTATAACAATTTCAATCATTCAATTGTAACCAACCTAAACTAGTACAAATAGACTATTAATAGCCAATGATCAAATATAAACCATTCACCAGAATAAATAATAATTTTAGCTAATTCTAAAATTTCAGCACTAAACAAACATGCAATTAAATCTCATAAAACTAGTTCTAGTTAACAAAACTAGACATTTGAAGTGTTGATTTCTTTATGAATAATGACATGAAATTGAATGCAAGCCATGATAAACTAAATCAGCTGGTAGTATTGCAAACTTATCAAATTATTGACAAACGTTCAATCCCCGTCTGCTACTCTGCTGTTGTTCTTACTTTATTTTATTTTTCCTTTAAAAAATAATTTCCACATTACAAGTCAAACATTCCACACAAAACTATTTATTCTGGAAAAACTAGTTAAATAATTCCAGTAACATTAGCAGTGGAAAATTCAATAAATGTAATAATTAATTTACTTATTCTTCATGCTGTTACCGCTCCATTACCTTAATTAGAACAATGTTAAAACATATAATTATATGCCTATACACTGTTTAAAACATCTCATGGCATAAACATATATTCTCCAAGGAAAATTGCTGCAACAACACAAAGCAAGCACATGTTAAATGCATAAATACATATGCATATTTAAAAAATTAGATAATTACTTAATTAAATATTACTTTTCCAACTGCCAACTAGGATAAAGATATTCCCTCAAAATTACAAGTAACACCAATCAAACAATGACATCCAACCATATATACACACAAATTAACATATGGAAGTCTCATTTTTTCCTTTTTCAAAATAATGAAAGATCTTACCAAACCGTTGTTACCTTCAGCAATTTATATTAGTAAATCAAAGAATACTAGTTTGTGGACATTATTCCAAAATCAGTCCAAAAAGTCTCACACGGGGTATCTTCTGTTAGGTTTCAATTGATGAAAAACAAAACAAACGCAGTCCTAAAATCAAAATGTTTGTCACGTTAACAGCAAAAACCTGTATGCTAACTTAAGTCAAACAATAATATGTCAATAGATAATCTACTTTAAGATTGTTGAACAATCTGTATAAACTTGTTAGTTTATTTGATATAATAATTGTGCAAAACCGACATATAACAATAATAACATGATCGAATGAAAGCATAAACGTAAACAGTTGTAATTAAAGAGACAGATGCGAGAGAACCGATTCATATAAATCAATTTATCTATATGTTTATATATACATACATACATACAAAATAAACCTGAAATACCAAATGAGGATTTTCGATACCGAGTCCTTTGATAAGTCTACTTAAAGCGATTCGCACCCTATCTGCCTCCCAGGATAAAACGATATCTCGATAATTAATAATTAAGTATACCTTCAGTGTTGTTAGAGGTGCACGCCTAGGCGCGAGGCGCGGCGAGGCGCACATCCCTCGCCTCGTTTTGCTCGAGGCGCAACGACTTTAATGAGGCGCGCGTCTCATGCCCCGAGGCGCGAGGCGCAAGGCGAGAGGCGAGGCGCGCCTTATTCAAGTGAGGTGCAAAAATATTGTTTTTTAATATTAAAAATTACTTTTTAATTTATTTTGGAGGAAAGACTTAATCCCAATCATTAATCAACATCGCACTAGTAAATATTTGATTACGTATGTCCTTAGCGAGTAAGAAGATCAATAAATTTCGTTTATACTCCCTTTCCACTCATTCCTTCTCGCGCACAACGATAATCAATAAATGAATGTCTTGTTTTTTCTTTTTTAATCTTAAATTAGACAACATATAAGATATAAAACATTTAAATATTTTTAAATTGTTTATTATTAGTTTCAAATATACTTCTTGTACTATGATTTATCACTTAATTTAGGTCAACTAATTTATTATTTATAATTTTTTTAACTATTAAAATTTAGTGTCATTATATGTATATATGTATGAATACACGCACATATATTTATATATATACACACATATATCACAGTTTTTCACACTACACATATATATATACATATATATATACATATATATCTATGCGCCTTGCTTCAATGAGGCGCGCGCCTCGCCTCAGCGCCTAGGCTGCAGGAGGGTCTTGCGCCTCGGTGCGCCTCTCTCGCCTTTAATAACACTGCCTTCAGCGAACATAATATAAGACTGAACTATCACTGAATAAAAACATTGCGAAAAAAAAAAGTGAGCGACTAGAAGTTTAATAGTATAGAGGAGGCATCATCCTTTCCGTATAGTCTATAAACTCTAATATTTATTTTTATAGGAAAAATATAAGTAGGAAATGTATGCTACAAATCCATACCCAATTTTGAAAAAATAGTAGGAATTAGGAAACATAATCTTATACTGATTTGGATTTCTTGTGAAAATAAATATAATAGTAACATTATTAAATTAACCTATGCTCTATTTGAGCTCATTTGCACTCCCTCCTTTAAGCCCGAGTAGGCCTTAGTGTATAGGGCCCAATACTTAAATTGAACCATAAAGAATGAAATACTATATATATGCCCATAATATGACTATAACTTTTATTGTGGGATATACTACTTTTTCCACAACTTTCACTACTAAAGGATGATATTTTGAATATTAGTTCTCATTCATCATTTTATCATTTTGAGCTTGTGAATGTGCGTTGTAAAGCCCTCACGAAGGACAACACACTCAACTCATGTCCCGACAAATATGCACTGCGAGACCTACTCTAATTAGAGCCTCAAAATGATTAATTTTCCAACAATTATACCATATGTTATCTATGCCCAAACTGTTGAACATATATCGCGACTCATTCTTGGAATTCGACTTAGAAGTAAAGAGAGGAGTGACACTATGGGGATAATATAATTCATGGTTAATTTTTACACTTTGCAGTGCCTGATGTTGTCTACTAAAGAATTTTTTGTACTCAACTGATCAATATAGCTGATTGACTGTTGAGATTGCTTTAAGTCTCTTCTCTTAGGCAGATGTTCTCGTCATCTGACCAACCTATTTTTTTGACACCTTACTTGCACCGGTCAGATTGTTTGGCTAATGGGTTTTAGTGGCTGGCAGCTCCGGTTCATCAACTGCAGCAGTACTATCGAGCTGGGAGCCTTGATAATTGTTCTGGGAAATGGAGTGGTCTTGTTGATTGTCTAAGTTTAAAAACAAAGAGATCTTCTGAAGTGGAGGTAAATTGATAGTCTGTAAACTTTGGACTCTTCTAATTTGTTAGTACTACACTAGTTCAAGGTCCGTCTCTGATGACTGATCGCAATTATTCTTGATTGTCTTGGTACAATCTTTTTGTGTAAATATCAGGTGTTGTCTGTGGGTGCAAAATCATATTGTTTTGTGTATACCTGTTCTATATATTTTGTAAACCTTTTTTCAGTTTTGTTTTCTCTTCAGATATTAAATGTCACTTAACCCTGGAATTATTGATGATATTGTTGCAGGAAATTTTGGAAGCCCGTGAAAAAGAAAAGACACATATCTGGTCTTTCCGGACACCTGAAGAAGCAGCTTCGCACTGGAAAGAATTATATGGAGATTTGGATGAAGTAGAATAAGTAGCATCCTGATATTTTCTTTCCAAAATCTTTATGGTAGCAGTTGTGTAGGGGTAAATTTATATTCAAGACACATGTATTTAGCACATTGATGGAACAACAAATCTTGCGAACTATTTTGTCTTATATAGTATTATTTATGCCTTGTTTCCGAATTGTGATCGAGAGAAAAAAGATAATTCAAAAGAAGATTTGTCTTATACAGTATTATTTTTGCCTTGTTTCCGAACTGTGATCGAGAGAAAAAAGAGAATTCAAAAGAAGATTTGATAAATCCTCCTCCCTACTTCTATTCCTTCCTCTGTAATGAAGGAATTAAATTACCGACTTTCATATATTCTTTTTTTTCATTTTTTTTTCTTTTCTATTCCCTTATTCCCCGTGGAACAATAATTATAAAATGAGTAATGCTAGGAAATCCGAAATGGTTCCCGAATGTCGACAAAGAAGAATTTGTAAGATTGAAGGATAGGTATACAAGATTAACAAGGGGTCTATTATTTATTTAAAATTCACCAATTAATAATTGTCATGTAGAATTCGGGAACCATTTTGGGATCTATTTCGGGAGCTCAAGCATTTTCCTTATCAAATACCCTTTCCACCAATGAAATATGAAGGAATTTGCTAAAATCATCACCGTTGAAATAGTAGTCCAATTAAATCTATACGACTTCTATCATTTAAACTAAATTTACGCGAACTATGATGAAAGTGTAGTGCAATCCTAGATGTGTGTAAAAATAAATTTATAACATACAGTGTAATTCTCACATACGCACCTAATTAGAGTTTTCACATTATGGTCATGTTTCTGTATCATTTATAAGTGGCTTCAGCTTATAAGTAGAAAAGTAAAAGGAACAAATATGTACTTTTTTTCAAGCTTCCACTTAAAAGTGGTTTTCTCACTTTAAGTTAGGCTATTTGGCTGGACTTAAAACTGGTTTATAAGTGGAAACTTGAAAAAAAAGTACCTATTTGTTTTTTTTTTTCTATTTATAAGCTAAAGCCACTTATAAGTGATACACAAACAGAGCCATAAACACCTAATAGAGTTCCGCTCAAATACAGAATGTGCAAATTTAAAAGATAATTAATTATTTTATTTTAAAATTCACACCTAATTAGAATTCCTCTCAGATGTAGAATGTGCAAATTTAAAAAGATAATTAATAATTAATTATATTATTTTAAAATTTACAAAACGAACTATTTTAGTAACAGTAACAGAATTATTAAATATGTGATATTTACTCATTTTTGTTAAAATTTTATTTACTTATAATATCGTATTAACTTATAAATAATTAACATCTTAAATATATTAAAAACAAATAAAAAATAAAATAATTAATTTAGTAACATGCAACTCTTCTAGAGGCCCTAAATTTAACCATTTAAATAGAAGTTAAAATTTTAATTTACGCTAATTGTACTTGATTTTCTATGTAAATGAAATGACCACAAATTTCAATTTTAATTTCAAGCAGTGGGAGATAATCCGTTTCCGCCACATTATTTTTCTGAAGTCCGGTGAAATGGGTTTAAGGTTTTGCACTTTCCTGCTTATATATCTTATTTCTCTTCGTTTTTATTCATTAATTTGCTTCTTTTTTTTGAAAATTTTGCTGTGATTCCATTAGGGTTTCGTTTTGCTTGATAATTGATTGACGTTGTTATGTCATTTGGAATTACAATGTACATACTTTTCTGATGTCCTCTTTTAGTTTTACATCTGGGTTTTGTTGATAAATTTGTGGTGTGCATTTGAGTGTTCTGATAGATTTTTACACACACACATATGCTCAACTATTTTGGTATCTTCAATTTCAGAAATTTAAATACTCGCATACACACGGTCTGCTCGAACCCTGCACCTCCTATTACGGGAGGAGAGGGGTATGAGGGTATCCACTAATTTAGAAGCCACGGGATACATATACTCAACTATATTGTACCCTTTTTTCTTCTAGAGATATTAGAATATAGTTTCATTGAATTTTTTTGAATTTAATTGATCACTGGTTATACTTTTTGTTGCGAAATTGAAGGTAAATTAATATAAACATAAGAAAATGAGGATCAATGTGGTTTGTTATACGCGACGAGAATATATAAGTAGAAGTTTACGCACACTTCTATGACACATGCTTGTCTGAGGTGCTGCTACATCTCTTAGAAATTCCTTATGCTATCTCAAAATAAGGCAACAAGTGAATATAAATAAATTACAAATAACTAAAGTTGATTGGCCTAGTAAATACTAAAGTTGTGTTTGGTTGGGTTGAATGAAGGAGTTTAAAAGGAATTTGAACTCTTTTTGAGCATGTACAAATGTTGGTTCCTTCTTTCATTACATTTCTCGTCAAGTCGTCATTAAACTAGTATTCCTTCCTTCATGTTTCAAAATGTATGACCATTCCTTCATCACTTTCTTCGCAAATCTCATCATAGAAAATTTATAAGTCTCCAATATTTTTCACTTTCATCCTTGCATCCATGTTAGTCCCCTAATTTCTTTATATAATTTTTTATTCCAGCTCAAGAAATCAACTCAAATCATAGCATTATCGTTTGTCAATAATAATTTTTTTTTTTACTGTGACGTAGTTTGAAGAATTAATGGGTTAGTAAGAGGCTGTTTGGCAGAATTTATAGAAGGAAGTACAAGTACCTTCACTAACTTTGTCCTCTTAGGTAAGCCACACATGCTCGATGTAGTATTAATTTATTTTCACTAATTATGCAATAAATATGTCAATGATTTAATATGAGTTAAAGTGTTATACCTCATGCACTAGGTTCTTTTTGTAGCAGAATAGGAAGTTGGTGTTTCAAATCTTACAGTTTCAAGGGCTACCAGAACATCAACAGGTAGCACCTGAAAGTTGTTTCATGCCGTTTACAATACACCTGAATGTAAAATGTTCTTTACAACTTTATTTACAACTTTGCCGAGTTTTTTCTTTTTATCTGTGTGCTGGTTTTCATTGTTCAGGTGCCGATATATTTATTATGTACGCAGAAGAGAAGCTTCCGGCTAGTGTATGTTATTCACCAAATAATGATTGCTGGAAGAATTCTTCTACTTGTTGGTTAGCAATCTGAAATGAGGTGGGCATATGCTTTTCTTTCTATTCTCGTTATTTGTACTCTTTGGCATTGCTGGTGGTGAATATGGTAATGTTCATATTTGTCCTCTAGTATTCTTCAGCTCATTATAATGTGATCTTGAGACAATTTCTGTCAAGCTAATTGGTCTTTCAAGATTAGTGCTTGGCGAAAGAAGTCTTTCCTTTAATTAGTATCTGTTATGGGAACATATTGTACATTTCGTTGTTCTTGGTATAAAGATAAACAATATTCTTAGGTTTAATATCACATCTTCTTTGTCATGTTTTCCGTGTTCAAATAAAACTCCATCTATTTTGGATAAATTTGGAATTTTTTATATGTACATATTTGGCAAATAAGATTAATTTTGGAATTCGTATTTTCTATACATGGAGTGGTTAATGAGTTTCCCACTCTGCTTTAAAAGATAGAAAACTTTAGCTGTGAATTTGAAATAAACATATATAACTGTAAAATTCTCTTACACTTCTTTTCGAGGTTATAGGAGTCCTATAATTATGGCTTCAGGATTTACGTTTATGCTTTAGTAAAGTTGTATAGTTGCTCCATAATACTCGAGCTAATCCAAGAAATACCATCTTAATTTCACATCCAGCTACCTGTCTCTGTTGTTATTTAAAGTAGCAGAGACATTTGAATCTTTGTGATTGACTCATTTAAAATATTTCTGATCGTGCTACACTCAAAATGTTTAGAGTTTAACTGTCTATGTTATTCTACTTTGTGCCTTTTCTGCTCTTACTGCACAAGTGCACATTTTTTTTTTTTCCGAATTGTGTAACCTCAATGTATTTGCATGTAGGCATTGACAGTGCCACTGTGTTACTGATATTGTGCTACACTGCTTCACTTATTCTTTTTCCTTTATCATTCTTTTTTTTTTGTCAAATCTTTATCATACTTTTTAAGGATATGGAAATGAGCGTTCTGATGATATTAATCCTTGTGTGTTATATTATTTTCTTTCATACCTTATCAGGCTGTTAAGTTCATGAACCAAATGCAGCGAGTTCACAACTTTAAATCAAATGACGCAGTCTAGATTTCTGTTATCCGGACTCGGTTACATGTGTCGGACATGGGTGCATATTTAGGCGTCGGACTCGGCAGTATTTTGAAAATTTTGCATTTCGTTAGCTTAAAATGAAGTGTCCGAGCATCATACCCATGCCCAAGTGTCGAGTGCCCGACACGGGTATGGTGGTGAAAGTGAAGAGTCCGGTTAACAGAGGTCTTGATATTATTTTGATTTTAATATTTAACCCTTGTGTCTTATACTATTTTCTTTCATACTTTATCAGGATGTTAAGCTACATGATCCAAATGAGTGAATTCAAAACTTTAAATCAAATTACGCAGTCTTGGAATGTGGTGCATGTATGAAAAGGTATGCACGTCTATTATACTCACCACATTCCATAATAAATGTATTTCTTGTGATTTTTGTTTGTTCCTTTATCTATGGACTTTGATTAGAAATCCATAATTAAAGAAACAGACATAAGAGTCTTTTTCTGATTTTCCTAATTAAAAAGTCAGTGTCAGTGATGAATTCCCTTCCAGACATTCATCCTCTCCGGTTATGATGGCATTGTTTTCTTAGATCTGTAAGAAAATCGTAGCTTTTTTTTTTTCTGTTTATGATACAGTTAATAAATTATCAGATAAATTAGAGAGAGAATATTGTGAGCAAGTGTTAAAAATTTGAAATACTAAAACTTAGGATAAACTAACTTTGAAAATTGTATTGGTTCACTAATTTATCCGCTTTCTTCCTTGTTCAGAACTTGTGGTAAATAGATAAATAAGTTATATATTTATTTACTTTTAGTTTTAGTTTTTTCTGAAACCAGCCCCTGATCCTAGAAGTTCACTATAGTGGCCAAAGATGGTGACATATTCAAAATCGGAAACATAGCAACATCAGAAACTTCTTTGAAAAATTACAATATCAGTTTTAAAATGAGGTTCTTTGTATATCGCATACAAATATAAGATTCGAGGATAATACAAACCCCATTTTCGAGTGCAGTAATTGTAGCATGTTTGGTTGTTTTAAATTCAAAGAGAGTGATGAGAGATGAACTGAATTTTGTGAAAGGGATCTGCTTTTTCCTTTTGCCACTAAATGTAAGAAACAGCTATTTACTTCATAAAGCTGGAAGCTGGAAACAACAGGCTAAGTTGTGACTTTACTAATCTGGTTTTGAAATTTGTCTATTTTTTAATTGTTTGGATTGCACTCAACATTAAATTGACATAAGTTGGATAACAACTTGCCCATCTTCCGTTCAATGTATGCATGTAAAAATTTAAAAAAATAACAATTTAATAATTTTATTTTCCAATACCAAACAGATCATATGTAATACTAATAAATGTAATACATGGGTGCAACACATGTGACCTGAACATGGTTTACTCATACAGTTGAAATGGTTTCTGTGTCAATGAATATTGACAAGTTGCAATTTTCTTAAATCTTACTTGTTATCTTATTCATGTGTCCAATCTTGAACAAAGACTTAGGCACTGTTTGTTTCAACTTATTATTTTACAGCTTATGCTTCTACTTCTGATTTTTAGAATCTGATTCTGCTTTTGCTTTTATAAAAGCTAAATGTGACTGTTTGTTTATCAA
>JAUEJK010441083.1:0-13671 GCA_032274865.1 Eryngium alpinum
ATGTAAATGGAGACAAAGTCTCATTTTGTATATAGAATAAAACTTCAGATTACATTGCTTGAAGAAAAAGAGACTACGGAAGAGAGAATTATATAGGACTACCTAGCTTGCTCACCACACAAATCTAGAAGGCTATACACATAGATGTCTACATTTAACAAACTCTGGAATATTGGACCACATGATTGTCCAGCTCATCACTACCTTGGTTGGCTTCATAGACATTTTCCTTACGTGTAACCAGGAAGTATGAGCAACACAAAACTTTTTTTTTAATCAAACAACAGACTTAATTTCAAAGCCTACAAACTAAACACTAAAACAATTGTCCAAATTTGAATTACCAATACGTTTACTAATCTGTGTATTCATATATATCATTATTTAAGTATAGGCAAAGCAGCACATGCTTTAATAATTAGAATTTTTAAAAATGTACCATTATCTTGAATAATACACAAAAGAGTAAAATTATAAAGTTAATTCACATCTTTATACAATTAACTAAAACTAATTTTAAGATTAATTTAAAATGATTAAAATTAATTAAGAATTACTTGATTAGTATATATATATAACAAAAATATTATATTAGCATTGTTTTTGGTTTTACTAAATTTTTTATTTTACCTTTGACTTTGATTATTTATGGATAATATTAGAATACTTTTTAAAATTAATGTTTAAATATTGTTTCTTTTCTATATATATTTTTATTTCTGTTATTTTGTTATTAAGATATATAAAAACAATACATCACAACAAAAAATACTTTTAAAAATAATTAAATCCTAAAATAATATTTGAATGCTAGAACTGCAGTACCATACCAACTATAACCTAAAGTAGAAAATAAATCTATCCGAGAGATATTTGTACACTGGGAACAGGTATTTTAGTAATTAAATATACCTTATTAATTATTTATGTATTTTAAAATTAATTTACTCCAACTCCTCATTGTTACAATAATAATCTTCATATAATTATAATTAATTTAGTTTAGGAACTCTAACCATAATCCATATTATCTAATATTATTAGGATTTTATTAACAACGTAGAAGCCTTATCTAATTCTTATTTAATTAACTTAAACACACTTAAATTGGCTATAATTAAAAAAATTGTGAAATATCAAATATCAAATTTTATATCTATATCATTTATTTATTTTTAAATATATAAATTAGTTATCAGAATACAATAAAGCAGAATTTTTTAAATTTTTAAATTTATTTATTTTATATAAATTAATTATCACGGGAAGGATGAATATAATATTTTAACATTATTTTTTAGATAATTTATTTATTTTATTTTTAAATTATAAATAATTTATGAAATTGAAAAATATATAAATTAATTATTTATTAAAAGATAAGATGTATAAATTAAAAATATATTTTAAAATATTTATTAATAAGTCATGCATCGCACGGGTAATTTGCTAGTTTCATATAAAATCTAATGGATGTTATTAGTAGAGTCGAGCTTAATCATACAAGTATATATATAAATAGGCATTTAATTCTAAACTATATTAACTATATATAGTCCATAACTTATATATCTTAATTTGACAATTTAAGTCACACTTATATTTACTAGTTGATAAAAGACGCCCAAGTACATATACATGAATTATTATTGACTTGCTCTCTCTTTAAACTAGCCGTACTAAAAAATTAAAAAATCTGCTAACAAGTAAATAATTTTAAAAATAATTCACAACATCGAATCAATAAATCATACAAATCCAATTATATAAAATAAAGTCTAGTGGCCATTTGAATAGTTGACAAAAGGTAATAATTAATCATTTATTTTCATATAAACATTATTCACAAGCTATAAATTTCCGAACATTACTAATATCGGATCGATAGATATAAATGAACAAAATATTCATATACATATAAGTTAATAATTTTATAGAAAAAAGAAGAATATAACTGACATTGAAGAAAAGCTGTGCTTCCTCTCTCTGTAATTTATCCAACATTCTTTCTCTCACTCATAATGAAGAGGGTGTAAACTAAAAAAACGTTCTAAAAACGGGATCTTATTTAATAAAAAATAATTGAATCCTCATACCACTTCCTAATTTATAGCACATGTTTTACTAAGATTGTGCTACCTCCGTTACCGCCACCTCTAACTGACCAAAGTTATATTTTGACCAAATCTTATAGAATATAATTATTAGAAAATAATAATAATAATTATACTCAATTTTATAAATAAAAAAATAACAAACTTTGCCCTATTTCAAATATTTCTTCTTTGAAAAATATCAGTCAATAACTTTAAAATTACTAAGATTTATTTACCGAACAAAAATAATATTTACCACCAATTTAATTTAAAATAAAATAAATCATTCATTTTAAAATAATTAACTCATTATTTAATGACAATTATAAAAATTAATTTTGATTTTAATCATACAAAATAAATAAATAGTTAGTTAAATTAGTGAAAAAAAATATGGATATTACTTTAAATCTATTTCAATCTTGAATCTACGTCAATCTTGATCTCCATACACATGGTGAAGTGTTCTTCACCTTTACTCTTCTCCTTTACTTTATCTTCGTCTTATATTTACTAATTTGAGTGTCGGACAACCATCACCCCCGGTGTCATTGGAGCTAACCCTTTTATTTTTTAGTTTACTGTATTTGATTGACATGTTAATATATATGTGTCATTTTATATATTAAGGTATTCATTTATGGTCATAATAAATTAATATTTTTAAATTTTTATTCTTAAAAGAGTTAAAGTTTATTCTGAAAAGTGTAAAGTTTATTTTGAAAGATGTGAAAGAACTATTATTAAATCCATTATATTATAAATTTATTTTATAATACATAAATTTTATCGAGTAAAACTAATCTTAAAATATATAAATAGATAATTATTAAAAAACAAAATAAATATTCTAAAATAACAAATATATAGAAATGAAGAGTATCAAATTAGTCAAAAGAAGTCGCAATGTTCAACTCCAGGGGACACAAAACTCCCTCAGGGCCTTTCTGCTTACCAACGTATATTCTTGTCTTGCTTATCAGTCCTGCTATGATCAATAGGAATGTTGGGTTGTCCCACATCGGTTTCGTGGGAATCGGGGGGGTGCTTACTAATAAATGTGAGGAAAGTCCTTACCCTTTAAGCTGACTTTTGGGGTTGAGATAGTCCCAAAGCACCTACAAGTGGTATCAGAGCCGGATCCAATTTCTCCGAGTTTGGACTCCTTCTTCATTCCCTAAGAAGAGTCCACTCACACTGTACGGGTGGGAGGAGGTTTCCTCGAGTCCACTAACACTGTACGGGTGGGAGGAGGTTTCCTCATGGTGTTGTGGCCCGATGTGTGGGGGAGCTTTTGGGGTTGAGAGTATGGTGTTGTGGCCCGATGTGTGGGGGAGCTTTTGGGGTTGAGATAGGCCTAAAACACCTGCAAGGACATTATCAATGAGACATTAAATGATGTGTGTTTCTAAACCATTTATATCACTTTATAAGCATTTTAAAAATGTACCCTTCATCCTAGCGTTCTAGAATAATTCCAACGTTTACTTCATAGTTCAGCGTCTAAATGAACATGTCTAGCTATACAGAATAAATTAAAAACTTATATATAAAATTTATAAATTTATTTTGAAGTAAAGGAGATCACATTTTTGGGAAAGAGGAGTAATAATAATATATAAATTTAATAAAATAGACTGATTTAAGTGGGTGAATGAGGGATCAATACGACGTTAAAAATACTAGTGAATTCGTGAATATGAATACATATGATATTTAAAAGTAAGATTAGACAACACTACTTATAGAAATTGAAAAGTCCGATTAAGTAATACAGAAGGAGAATAAACTTGATAAAATCATTTGTCTAATATATCAATTTTATTTGAATTAATTTAATTTAAAATTATTTTTGTAAGTTACAAAAATCTCATGTTAGTCCTGCTTGCTTGAAAAATAGGATAAGTAGAGTTAAAAGCGTAAAGTATGATAAAAATTTATACTTAAAATTTTAGTTATATATTGAACAAATTTTACCAAATTCAAAATTGATATATGGCACATTAAAACTTACAATGTTGAACACATAAAATTGATACAGGTTTAGTTTGTATTTTATTTTTTTTATAATATATATTTTAAAAATTACTTATAAATTTAAATATATTATGAATCATTCTTTATCAACACACATTTTCAAATCTAGTTGGATTCAATGTATTACGAAAGAAGTTAAGTTTTCTCCGAATTCTCATACTAACTTCTATCACTACATTAATCTTCATATAACGGCTTATAACTTAGGAAATGCCTATTTGGTTTATGTTATCATCCGATTGATCACAACAATATATCATGTAATTCATCTTATCACACATTATACAATCTAAAATTTATTTAATTTTATTTTCAATTTGAAATTTGAAATTTCAATTTGGATTGATTTAGAAAATTATAAGGGATGTGAATTATTTTATACACAGTAATAAATTTTTTATTTATCAGTTACATATAAGTATTTTTAAATAAAAAGATTAAAATAAAATTTCATCTTTTACGTCCGAGGGTACATTCAAAAATTTTAAAATGTCATAAAATAGCTTTTATCTTTTAAAATAATTTACTAATTAAAACCCTAATTTTAATAACATATTCTACGTACAAGCCAATTAAGTCCAATCAACTCTATCCTTTCTGCTAACTAACTTAGGGTTCTATTGGATTGGATTTAGACTGTATAAGATTTTAATTAATTATAAAATATTTATAGATTATGATGGAATTAAAGTTTATATAAAATTAGAAAAAGATGTATACAGAATCTTTTATAGAACTACACAGAGTCCAGAAATAAATTTACGCATAAATCAATAGTAAACATCAATCATAAATTTTTGCGTTAGACAAATCGATTAAATGAATAATATACATTAACATGGAAAATAAACAAAACAATCTGTCTACAATCATAAGTTAGTGAGAGAAGCGACAGAAAAATGGAGGTTCACTCACCGGTTTCTATTGCACTTTATAAGTCAAACAATGAGTTATTGCAGCTAGCCAAGACTAAGCGTATATTTGAACTTCATATAAATTATTTATTGGAAACTTTTAAATTATCAATTATATAAATTTTTTTAATTTTAATATTTTAGACTTTGTTTAATTTATAAATTTAAATAAATTTATTACTTTTAAATTATGAATAACTATAGACTCCCTAATTTTACATTTCAACTCCATGCAAATACTTCTCTCTCTCAAACAATCAACATGAAGGCATCACAGTATTACAGTTACACAATAATCACACAGGTAAATGAGGGAAACAAAAGCTTATTATAAAACCAATTGTATAGGGTGACCAAACCATAAAAATAAATTAAAATATTCACTAACAAAAGTTTATTATTAAAATATTCACTAACAAAAGTTTATTTTGAATTAAATTATGAAGTAAATGGAGACCTAATCAGACTTCATTGAAAATTGGATTAGACTCTTTTCTGGGATGAAAAGATCCTTCAAATTACTACAAAATATTGAATATATTATCTAACTTTCACATTTCGTCAATGTCATACCAAATTAATTATTATTTATCTAACTTTCTATGTTATGTTGTCACGGAGATAGTACTACAAATATTATATTATATATGTACTTAATTCATCGCTTATTGGTGGGACGATTATATATTAATATTAATAGTAAAAATAATTAATAACATATTAGAAAGAGTTTATGAGAGCCATATATATACTGGATATATATTAATCCTTAACTTCCACTAACTATTTTATTCAAATATATTATTTTATAAATGTGATCGTGGTACGAATTAAAATTTTCTTTTTAACTAAAATATTTAACTATTTGGGACACAAGAACATATGAATTCTCTGATTTTATGAATTCTTTTATTATATTATCTATAAAGAAAGATGGATTAAGGAATATTGACACAGCATAATATTTTTAATGATTATACTATATATTTTAAATTTTTAAAAAGTTGTCTAGTAATTATTAACTCATTAACTATTAAATACTTTTATATGTTATTATAATTCTATTGATTTAATTCTTCAATTTTATAAAAAAAATTATTGAAGTTTTTCTTTTAAATAATAAAAATTTAGTTTTAGAGTGCAGAAAAATTATTAAATTATTTTAAGGGCGTTCATTTTTTATTCGTCTATAGTTTTAAAAAAGTTAAAACCGATTCCGTTGTGAGATTATCTTTTTAGTTACTATTATGATTACTAGGTATTTGTCTCGTGCAAGTGCACGGACTTTTTTAAATATTTTTATTAAATTTTATAAATTTTTTTATTATTACATATAATATATTATAATTTATAAATTTAAAATTTAGTATAAATATATAATAAATTAGTAATACATATTAATGTGATAAATGTTTTAAATAAAAATTGATAAAATAGAGTACATCATACTCTCTCTGGATATTATTTTCGTAATAAAAAATAATATTAATATTTATTATAAAAAATATTAATATAATAAATTTCTTATTTAATTAATACATTTTATCAATATATTTATTCATAATCTTTTATTATACGAATTCAATTTGTTATATTTTTTTTTATACGGGTTATGCATATCCAACCCTTTAAAAATTATTAATTACTTTCTGGTTTATATGTGTATTTTCCCTCTTTACAAAAATACAATACAAATAGACCAATCTAATATATATATATATATATATATATATATATATATATATATATATATATAAAGATTTACTTACAAAGGTTTGAATCCGGGATAATAATAATATGTGTTATATTTTACCTTAAACTATTTTTGCTATATTATTATTGTTATTAATTGTTATATTTTTTAGTATTTAAAATATTTTAATTTAACTTATGACTGATACCAAACTTAAATATCTTACGCTTATTCTACATAGAATATAATATATAATTATAATTAAATTATTTATGATCAATACCAAAATCAAATTTGATTTTAATTTATTTTAATTGAGCACTATTCTTGAAACCTTATTCTTTTATCCTTTTTAGCTTTTATATTATATATTTATATGATATTTTTTTAAATCAAAATTAATCTATTTATGACCAATACCAAAACCAAGCTTAAGTCTCTTACGCTCATTATATGTAGGATATAATTATATATAATTATAATTAAATTATTTATGACCAATATCAAAATTTAATTTAATTTTAATTTATTTTTATTAAGCACTATTCTTAAAACCCTCACATAAACACTCTGCATTTATTTTCAACACAATTTTAAGCCCAGAACAACACTTCCCTTCTCGCTCTTTCACAGTACCACCATTTGTAACAAAGGACAAACAATCCACCAAATACAGCGAATAAACCCAACGGTGTGAAGAATATGTAGCACAGGCATGCAACAGAAAAACAATATATAAGACCTCAAAATTCTGTTGTATACGAACAACACAAATAAAAGTGAAACATGAAGGAACCAAATTCACTGCTTCGTAGAACATACGAAATCTAGTATGTGCAAGACATTGATTCAAAATATAATAAAAAGATTATATCATATGAAAGTATATTACGTACCTGAAAATTTAATATGTCTGAAAATAATTGAAACTCGAATTGAATTGTATTTGATGGAGGTTTTGAGACGAAGGAGATGAAGGGTTTGGGACGTGGAAGTGGACTCGATTTAGATTATATATATATTTTTTCTTTTTTAGCTTTATATAGTGTGAAGACTATGTAGCAGAGGCATGCAACAGAGAAACAATATATAAGACCTCAAAATTATGCTGTATACGAAGAATACAAATAAAAGTGAAACATGAAGGAACCAAACCCACTGCTTCGTAGAACATACGAAATCTTGTATGTGCAAGACATTGATTCAAAATATAAATAAAAAGATTATATCATACGAAAGTATATTACGTACCTGAAAATTTAATATGTCTGAAAATAATTGAAACTCGAATTGAATTGTATTTGATGGAGGTTTTGAGACGAAGGAGATGAAGGGTTTGAGACGTGGAAGGGGATTAGATTTTGTAATTTTTTTTCTTTTTTAGCTTTATATATTATAGTTTTATATGATAATTTTTTAAATCAAAATTAAATTATTTATGACCAATACCAAAACCAAATTAAGTCTCTTACGCTTATTATATATAGGATATAATTTGTTACTATATAAAATAAGTCTCTTATATGATATTATAGCCATTATTCTTTCTCTCTTTATACATACAAAAATATTGTGGTTAAAATGTCTTTCTAACTAATCTTTCCATCTTCATACCACCGGTTTCTAAGCTACCATTTAAGATGTATATTAATTGATCAGAAAGTTAAAGGGAGTATTCTGACGGTGGTGCCATAACGTGTCCTATAATTTAGTTTTCGTATTATACTTTCGGCGTTTACTATGCTTGTACTTTTTTTTTTTAACTAAACTATGCTTGTACTTGAGGTGTGAGTACATACAAAATATATGAGAGAGATAGTGGTGCCATTTTGTATGTGTAAGTGCGAGTGTCATTGATACAAGTAAAGCATGTATAATAAATATTTTTTTCTCGCTATATAGAGCAAATCACGCAATTTTTCTTATTCTTCTTATACATTTACTTAGTTTTTTGTTTAATTGGACTTATTTTCACAATATTTTTTTTGAGTATTTCATTTTATCCCTCACTCCGACTGGCATATAACTGATATTAATATTTTAGGCTGTTCTCCTTCTAAATGAAGTTTCCCGACGGCTTCAACATCTTAAGGAATAAAATTCAAACTATTCCTGTTAAATTATTTTGTTTGCATCAAATTATACAAATGTATCTCTTTTTAGAGTCTTATGATTCATATGTTTGAAGTTTGTTGTACTTATATACTTGTTATAAGTAGTCTGTTTTGTTATAAGTAGATATGAATCATAAGACTGTAAAAAGAGGTACACGAGATCATTTAAATCTAGCAGTCCACTACTTCATATCAAAATGCAAACACGCTTACAATCAACGTGAATGAATTGTAAATTTATAATCAATTATACAATGATAGAGTAAGTCAAAAAAAGAAAAATAAAAGGAAGAAGACTAGTTGCAGCTTAAGCTTAAGACCGTAGCAAACACCATTCTAATATCTAAACCAGTTGCGTAAGGGTGGAAAGACCATATTTTGTAATATTTAAACATGATAATCGATCGATTTTAATCGGTCAAATTTATGACCCTTTTGTTGTAGTGTTAATGATCACATTCTGAAGTTGCAATAGTGAAATATCATTCCTGTTATCAAGTAAATGTTTGAACTAAAGCCATTAGTCAATGTATATAAAAAAAACAGTTCCAAAATACAATGCATGATTTTCAAAAGAGTGACGGAGGGTTAACAAATCGAGAATTGATACGACAAATTCATGTATAGAATTACTTCATAAATGAAGTTATAAGTTTTACTCCACGACTTAAGAACTCTTTTATGGTAGCTTTATCTTCGTGAACAACTGCCGTGTTGTTAAATAAATATGACCGTAAAATACTAAACTCTCTATAATGTTGCCTTGTTAGGAATAATGTTTATCTGATGATGATGTAGTAGAATAAATTTGTTCAATACTTGTATAGATTATAAAATAGCAGATAGATAGATTAAAAGTTGTTAAATGGATTAAATCAACTCATTAGGGGAGATACCATTAGGCAACAAATAAAGCATCAGGGGACAATTCAACTATCAGTGGAGAATTGACCTTCAAGGGAGAAATAAAGCTTCAGGGGACAATGTACCTCAAAGGAATTTAATGCATCGGGAGGGGAGCCAAGTGCAAGATCAGGGGAGCTGTATCTTTAAAGGACTTGGAAGCAATGTTAGCTGTAGCATCAAGATTTGATCTGATGAAAAAGGAGCCTCAATTCTGCTGCTGATTTTGCAGAATTTGGAAGGATGCTGGTGGTCCAGAATACTGGTGTCATTTTATGCTTAACCAAAATAAGGAAATGAGAGATACGGAGTGCAGTTTGTCAACATTAAGTGGTCCACAATAAAAAATAAATTAGATGGACAATTTGGTAAACTGTGCCCATATCAGGGACTTTTATAGCCTTATTTCCTTAGAATAAGTAGACATCTTGTACTCAGAATTAGGTGTATTTTTTTTGTGAATTTCATTACTGTATTTTTTAGAAGAGAGAGAGAGAGAAGTTTTTACAGAGATTTTTTGTAGCTATTTCTTTGAGGAATATATTGTAGCTAGGAAAGCAAGTTTTCTTATCCTAGACAATTCTTCAAGGTTTTAATGAAAGTTAGACTTTGATAATTTTGCGTTAGTTTTATTTCTGCATATTTTGTTGACTGATCTTCATCTTCAAGTTCTATTTTGAATATATCTTCAAGTAAAAATTCAAAAAGTTATAGAGAAGTGTATTCACCCCCTCTCAAATTCTCAACTATAGACATATTGTATTTAACATGCCTTGGGACCAACATCAAAACACTAGATTATTAAAACTTTTTACTAATCCTATTCATAAGATTTCTTCGTAATCCAAAGGCACCAGTGAAGTTACAATCACTCCACTGAACAAGAAACAAAAAAGTATACGGCTATGTATGCAAAGGCTGTGCACTAAGCTCATTGAAATTGTATTTCGTAGGAAGCTAAGGTAATCGAACCACTGCATTAAGACAAATATAACACAAGGCTAACATAAGCAGAACATTCATTTTTGGCCTACAAGACTAACATTAATTCCACCTGAACTCGAGTCTCGAAACAAGGAAGTATGAGATGGGAGCAGCTAGTCCACCACAGGGAAAAGAAGGTTGTTTCCCATAGATAATGCGATCGGTTAACACCAATATCCATCATATATAGTACATATATTTGAACGCATTAGGTGGTCGCATATGCTCTTATTGGATATAAGGTCTTATTCGATGCATGTGAATGGTGGTTTACACGTATGAGTATGAATGAATTTTATATCACACCAATATAACTGATTATTATTTAAAAAAATATTTAAATACCTACTAAACTAGTATATGCACGAACCACGTTTGGCCAAATTATTTGCTAATAATAGTCGGGTGTAAATAGTGGCATTCGGCCGAATATTAAAGTCCAAAGAGCAAACTTTTCTCGGATAACTTTTAATCAAACAATTATATCCAATCACATTATTCGGTTGATTATACACTAGCATTCAGATTTTATTACTTATATGTTTTGCTCATTGATAATCAAGGTCTTTTTGTTGGGTGATTTTTTGCTTGGGATTTTGATAAGATTAATTTTAGATGTAAATATACATGAGTATTGATTGAAGATGGTGGAGCACGATATTAAATTATATGATAATGATGGAATCATAAATTATGAAGCTTTGGTGGGAAGGATCAATATCACGGTTTTGTTGAATAGTTAGACAATAATTGACAGGAATAAACGAGATTATATTTAATAGCTCTAAATCTCTCACCAGATATAATATTTGATAGATCTTATTGGAGATGTCAAATTTAACTAGCTTACCTAGTGTGATATCTATGGTTTAAAATTAGTGGCGTTCGACGACCACTACTGGTATTTTATCTTTATTCTATGCATATTTAATATTTTTTATAAATAAAATATAAGTCGTGTCGAGCCGAGTTCTTATTTAAAAACAACCTCTCTATTTCTAGAAATAGAGACAAAAGTACGTACATCGCACCCTCCCCAAACCTCGTATAAAATTATACTTAGTACATTCGGTTTGTTTCAATTAATTTTCTTCAATCTTTTTGTCCTCATTTTCAATCAATACCCATATATATGTCGACATTTATCCACACCTAGATAACATTGATCATAACTTCATCATCAATAAATCCAAAACCACTAAATTCTTACAAAATCTAATCTAAAACTATTCACCCTCTTATCAGTCCATTAAAAATCTTAATTTATTTTACTATAAAGGTTTCATCACAAATTTATTAGAAATTCTAAATTGGCTAGAAAAAAAATATTCAACATAAAAAATTTGGACGTGAAAGGATCAAAATACATAAATTAAATTCCTTCTTCCATAAAGCAATATTTTCTTATTATTGAAAACTGAATAGTACTTCCAATCTCCACCGTTCCAACTGGACCACATCGAGAAATCCACGACTAAATTCTAATTTATTCTTAATAAAGAAAATCTAATTTTGTTTAAAGCATTCCCACTACAATACTTGGTGAAGAAAAAATCATAATACTCTTGTCTTACAATTTAAACAATATTTATACATAGGATCACATACAATAAAATTGAATGAATTGATCGTGAGTTATGAGATTTTATTATCCTTTTCTTTTTAGTAAGATATCAATTTAACGAAAAAATAAAAAATTTCATGAAAATTATATATATATATATATATATATATATATCTAAATAAATAAGATATATTCTAGATATTTTGAAAAAGAATTGTTTGATACGGAAAATTAATTATTTATAATTTTATTTATTTTATTATAATAAGTATTAATAATTAAAATTAATGGATTTTATATTAAAATTATTCAATATACGTTTAACTACTGCATAAATTTTAAGTGAGAACAACAATCAAAATCTTATATACAAACCAGGCAGCCATCAATCACAGACTTATCAACGGAGTTAACTAAATTTTTTCGTTTCTTTTTTAATAAGATTATTATAATTAATTTCATAAAATTTAATTATACTCAACTAATAGCTAATTATATTTTCCTATGATTAATTATATTAGTTAGAGGTATTGAAAAATATTACAACTATTCTATGATAGTTTAAATTAATAAGTTAATTAATTATTAATAAAATAAAAGAAATAAACTTTTTTATTAATAAAAGTTACTTATATATTTATATATTAAAATATTTCTTTGATATTTTTTACATTAAAAAATTCCTATTTATATATTTTAAAAATTTCCTATTCTTTTTTATTAATTTTTTTTCTGAAGACTTAAATTTAGAATTCTTTTTCTTTATCATTGGTATTCTTATCCAAATTTGAATGTATAAAAGGAACTTAATTAATTGGGTTTATTTATAAACTTATACAAATCTTTTTTAATTGAATTATACATAAAATTTTAATTTAATTTTCTCTAATATCTAAAATCATAGTGCAGTATATTAACTATCATATAAATATTTTAAAGTTAGAAAAACACGGGTGCTTTATATGATATGTTTTCATGCAATGAACAGTGAAAATATGTCATGCAATTTATCATATAATTTAACACACGTAAAATGCATTACCTTCTACTAACATCAACATGACATATTCTATATACGTAAAGAAAGAGAAAAGATTGATAAAAGCAGATAAATATCTGTTATTTTATGTTGTCATATATAGTTTATATATATATATATATATATATATATATATGAATATTTGTAATAAATCTTTTGTTAATTATCCTTCACAAATTATTGTCCGTGTTATATTGGGAGAAAGCATACTATAATACAAGAATGCTTACTGTTCGATATATTATATGTGTATGAATGATTAATTGTATTCAACTGGATTTGGTATAAGCCTTAGTATGTTATGTGGGGCTTTTCGTCTGAGATCGT
>JAUEJK010441188.1:0-13671 GCA_032274865.1 Eryngium alpinum
TCTATTTCATGAAATCGCCTTGATAGGGCGGTGCTTGATTCACTGTGCTTTTATGTGTCTTCAACTTACCCTTAGGCGCAGCCATATATAACGTAGAAATCATGCGCTTCCTGATTTAATTGCTTGATTCACCATGCTGGATAATTCTGGGAGCGAATTCCGGGCGAATATAAAGCGCCAACTCCAAATGTATGTATTTAATTATTAATAAAACCCTTTATCCCGGCTATTGTAGCACGTGTGTTGCCCCTTGTTTAAGAATAGTGGCGTTGAGTTTCTCTCACCTAGGGGAAGAATCCGACTAAGCTTAGCCTTGACCTTGATCTAATTCAATAATTATGTTTCGCAATTTCGTAATCCTATCTTTCTTTCGTGAGACTTCTGAAGGGTGTTTTATTTGCTCGTAGCTCCCGTTTAATACCCTTAGTTCAGCTCCGCTCCGCAAAGAAGACGGCATATTGCAGGCTTATTGTGTTTTGGAACTACAAAGGTAGTATGAGACTCTGCTGTGGTGGTTTGTGAAGGAACAGAGGATGTTAAGGAGAATATGTTGCAAGTTATTAGCCAAGAGCATGAAAACTTTAATAGCATCCATGGTAGGAGATTGGGAGGTCTACATTCAAGATTTAAGATGTAATGATTTTAAACTCTATGAAAAGGTTTATTCAAACCAAGATATATGTGTAAAGTTTATGAGAACACTATTCAGAGCATATAGATCCCAAAATAATGACATACAGAAGTCCAAGGATATGAGTTGATGACCTTGGATCTACTATTTAGTTATGTTCAAACATATGAAATGAAGGTTAATCAAAGGAATAAAAGAAACAGTGGTGGGAAGTTGAAATCTCTAGCTTTGGCATCAAAAGATAAAGAAACACTGTAAATGGTTCGCTTCGCTTTGGTTTATTTGGGACCGTAATAAATTTCAGTTCTTTTTTTCAAAATTTGATTCGGTCTTTAATGAAGGGATCAGACTGCTGTCTTAATTACAGGGGTTGGAATTACCATTGAGAAAGAAGGTAATTGATCAATATTGGATCAGAATGGACATGGTCGGAATAAGGATTGGGGATAACTGAGATGGATTTTACAACCACCGGAGCATATTTGGCCCATTATTATGCCAAAGTACTTGCAAGAATTGTTCATAATTAGGGTCGATCCTATTTTAGGCCCGCTTGTAATGTTAAAATGACGCTGATGCGACTAGACGTAATAAATAAGTTGATTATATGATACCATTGAATTGAAGCCGACAACATGTCCGGCAATTTAGGATCGATTTTGAGTGAGACCAGTCGGACTCGACTGTAACACATTACACCCAAAACCTAAAGTGCCAAACAGTGGGAAATGAATAATAACCGTCATTCGTGGTGGAGCCACCACCGCAAAACTCGATGAGAGTTCAGAATTTCGGCCGAATTTGTTGGTTTAAGTACAAAATAGAAAGTGTAGAACATATGCAACAAATCTTAATCCTCAAATCTATATGAGATTGCTTAAATTATGACATTATCAAAGCAAAAGGGGTTCTTTTTACCTAAATTGGAAACAATCTGAATAGCATTAAATTCGCTAATTAATGAAGGAAAAGAGAAGAAACTTACTTGTTATGGATCGCGTTCGACGGAAGGTTGTAAAAATGTGGAGTTGTTGATGCTAAAATTTGTTGATTGCTGGAGTAGATGAAGGGGAGAAGAATGGTCGCCGCTTCTGTATACTAAGATGAAGAAGTTAGCCTTTACTTAGTTTATATATATATATATATATCAATGATGGACGACATAGATTGACTGACGTTTGAATGAACGTATAAGATTATGCCACATGCCCTAGGGATGGCAAAACGGGGTAGCGGGGCGGGGCGGGGCGGGGCAGCAATCCGCTTCTCTTAAATGGTGCAGATTTAATCCGTATTAAATTGGGCGGATCACTAAACAAAGCGGATCAATTATTGACCCGTTGATTTATAGGGTCACGGAGTAGGGCAAATCGTTTATCGTATTTCATCGGACACCATCTCTCTCTAATTTTTATCATTTTCATTTTTGAAAAAGTTTAAATTTTAGTTTGAATTTTATCTTATATACTTAACGTATTTTTTACTGGATTATGTGTTACATATTTTATCGTATTTTTAATGTATATGAACTTTACTTTTGTGTATTTTAATGCATATTAAGTATTAACATTATATTTATATACTTTATATTTATCATTTTAATTTTATTCTAACACATTTTAGGTTCTGTACTAATGAAATTTATATCACATGTTATATATCATTTCTTTTTTCTAATTTATTACTTTTTATAGTATTAGGTATATCCTCGTACTTCCAGGTATGTGCTTAATGAATTATATACATAGGACTTTAAGAATTTTTTGGTTTATAGGTAAATATTCTTTTACACTTGTTTTGAAACTTATTTAGTGTTTTAGTGATCAATTTCACTTGGTAATTTAAAGTGAGGTGGCTCAATACACTGGTCCAAAAATGGATATTACTATAAGCCTAATGTTGTCGATCCATTATACTAGCCAAGACAAGTTAACTAGAACCAAGTCGCACGACTGAACCCACACTCCAGTCCACATATGATTTGAAAACTCAGTATTCAACAACTCAGTTGAATGTACTGAAATAAAAGGAATACACTTATACTTAAATGGAGCATGTGGTTGTGGATATACTTTGTTCCGGGCTGCCTGAATAGACCCACACTGCTGAGTAGCATCATGACACGTCGGGGATTTAGATGGGGGGGATTATTCTTATCAGCAAAGCGAACCATTCTGCCCCATTTAATAAACGATTCGCCTCATTTAATAAACGGTTCGCTCCACCCCACTTCGCTTAATAAACGGTTTGCCCTACTCCGTGACCTTTATAAATCAACGGGTAATCCGCAATTTAATGGGTATCCGTTTATTATTTATTTATTATTAATTTTTTTAAAAAAATATATCTTTTTAATAAAAATAAAATAAACATATCTTTATCAAAACATATATTTTTATAATAAAACGTATTTCTTTGTATATCCGATTTTGAATAAAAAATGCTAAACTCGTAGATCATACAACTAGTATTTGGTATATATCTATCCACCATGATCAAAAAATAAGATGAATAAGATAATTGTACCTCTTAAATACTAGCCAATACATAAATTAATGCGATATCCGGGACTCAGAAAAAACTACTTTAGCATGTAACAAAAAATTAGTTCACTCACCTTATACTTACAGTAACACACACATAAATATACACATGTACGGTAATAGATAAAAAAATATATTTTAAAATATAATATTTATATAATTAAATAATAGTAATTTTAAACTAAAATATTAAATTTTTTTATACGGTGCGGAACCGATCCATTTAAATATTGGTGGGTCACGGATATTCGTGGAGCAAACCAAATCGCTCCATCCATATAGGGTCAATAATTGATCCGCTCTGTTTAGCGATCCGCCCAATTTAATACGGATTAAATCCGCACCGTTTAAGACGAAGCGGATTGCTGCCCCGCCCCGTTGCCCCGTTTTGCCATCCCTAGGGCATGTGGCATAATATTGGACGTTCATTCAAACGTTAGTCAATCTACGTCGTCCATCATTGATCATTGATATATATATAAATTAAGTAAAGGCTAACTTCTTCACCTTAGTATACAGAAGCGGCGACCCTTCTTCTCCCCCTTCATCCACTCCAGCAATCAACAAATTTTAGCATCAACAACTCCACATTTTTGCAACCTTCCATCGAACGCGATCCATAACAAGTAAGTTTCTTCTCTTTTCCTTCACTAATTAGCGAATTAAATGCTATTTAAATTGTTTTCAATTCAGGTAAAAAGATCCCCTTTTGCTTTGATAATGTCATGATTTAAGCAATCTAGGTGGACCATTTTCATCGAAAAAACATCATTTCAAATATTTGTTATTGAATAGTCAGGAAAAAAAGTGAGCCAAGACCAGATCGAGCAGCAGCTAGGCGGAGATGATAAATACGTGATTATAAAGATTAACAGTCAGATTTTTTTAAACCTCATAAATATTTTATATTAAGAGTGAACGTTTATATAAATCAAGTTATATAAAGTACTAATATGTATTTAGTTAAAACATATGGAATTGAAGGAAGGAAAGTAGGTGTTCTATAAAATGAGAAAATACACTCAATTCATTAAGTTAATGAATGCTCACTGTTGTCGCAAGTCCATAGGCATCAACCTCGTGGTTTTTTTTATTTAATGGCCAACGACTCCGCCCGCCATGAGGCTGTGTGTATTAACTTTGTCATCGTAAAGAAAACTTGACAATTTTACGATATTTTTATTCCTTAACTCGAAATGGAAGATGGTGACGAAATCGATGCTATGTTCCAATAATTAGGTGGAAGCTCAAGCAATGTTGCTATGAAGTTCTTTTACTTTTAGATGTTTTATTTCCATTTCTATGTAATTCTAATTATTTTATATTCTCATACTGTTAAGACATATTTTCAATAACCAATATTTATGACTAACAAAGATATATTTACAATTATCTTGCTTTGTCCACGTAAGCCAATTTTTATACAAACAATAATATTTAATATTAAATCTGGAAAAATTGTATAACACAATATATGTTGAATGAGAAACAATTTAAAAATTTACTACTTAATAACCACTGCATATAATATTATAAAACAAAAAACTAGCAAGTGTCCAGTGAAAATAATGGTACCGAAATACATACTAAACCAATAGAAAATGAATCAGATGTAGTTAGTGGTAGTGGTAGGTGACTATTGGGTTTTTCTCAGCCCCAAAAGCTAGCTTGTAGCGTCAAAACTTCTCTTACACTAACACAACAATCTTCCCCTTCACAGGCTCTCGGTGATCCATTCGAGAGCTGAATTTGAAGATTTCTGTAACTTGGGCTTTGATCCCACTTATTTGGTGCTACTGGGCATTTTTCAACCCTAAAATCTATATTAGTGGGTGAGAACTTCCCTCACATTCATATTTAAGCACCTGCAACCATTTCTACAACCGGGGTGACCCATGTATAACAAGTAGTAAAATACACAAAATATCCAACATAGTAATCAAGTAGTTAGATTAGATATGAACTAGTAGTATACGATATCTTTATTTGAGTAGTTTACCAACTAGCAATTGATAACGATGCTTTACTATTTACCTTTACAAATCTTTATCAGGATGATATACCAGGAGAAGTAGTTAATTATTCATCTTATAAGGATTTGAAATAGGACAGTGAACCCACTATGTTGTACAAACACTCCGCAAAGCTGCTATAACATAATTGTTTTCTCTGGGTAATGTTGTTAGTATTGTAAAATGAAGCTTGATTTATTATTGCTAGATCTAAGAAATGAGCACAACTCTGGCATTATAATGTCCTCACTACTCTCATAGTCCAAGTGTTCAAGATTTATATGCATACTAAGAGAGTAAAGAATTCAGTAGTAGTTGTGAGAGAAGGTTAAAATAACGGTTTGACATTTATATCTATATAAATTCTTAATGCATCACTTAACTAAAATTTGACAAAAGACGTATAATACCCTTAAACTTTTAACTTTGCATTAAATTTGGGCATTTATGTAATTCGATACTTTAAAGCGGGTTGACTCGTATCCACTAGGTCAAAAATAAAGCTTTTCTTGACATATTTGGATATCCATTTCGACCCGTAGACGTAACTGAATTATCTTGAAATCTGATCTCATATTTACTTCCACCGATTTGAAAACCTAATGATCCAGAGAAGAAGCAGTAATACAAGAGCTTTGGTTTCACTATCTCCTCGACTCCATCAGGACAACTGATTATATTGTTAAAGAATTGAACTCAACAATTGGTACGAATCCTTCACCAGTCTTCAATTTCCGTACTATTTATATTTTCCCATAGGTGTGTATAAATATTGTCAACATAGTGTATCTATATAGATTTGTATGTGTATATATGCTGGCACAGGTGTATTTGATTTTCCTTCATAACCAATCTAATATATATGTGTACTATGTATAAATATATCAGAACCTAGGTTTTAAAGCACTAAGTTTTGCATCATTCACGCCTCACATACCTCACATATCAGATATGAATCACATATCAGATATGAATGATCTTCATTTCTATGAATTCCATGATTGTCAATGAATCCCTCCACAAACTCCATCAAATCTGATTCAGTTAACCATTATCCCATTATAGAAGACAACTTCCCCTTTCAATACCAAACTATTTTCAATTTAAAATTGAATTTAATATAAGGTATAATCATAAATATTCTTAATGATATGTTTATATTTTTTGTGAAGAACTATATATCAATTTCTTGTATCCATCATAATATTATTTAGATTGTATGTTAATTCTTTATTTTACACTCATTAATTTGGCCAAAAAACAAACTTTATTTTACTATGCATATAATTCATCGCCTTCGTTTGAGAAGAACTATTTAATCAGACGTGAGAAAGGCCAAAATTTTGAGTGGATGTGATGTCCATCTCGACAGATACTGACACTATTAGTTTTGGTAATTTATATTTTCTTTATAAACTGAGTTTGTTCAATTCCTCTCTTTACTGGAATTCAGTCTTCTCTTCTTCATGCTTTTACAATTTTGATATGTTCTTGTAGCATGTAAGTGACCATTTTGAGTGTTTCTCTTTTATGTACCTTACAAAACAGTAATAATGTTATTAATATAATTGGTGATATCTTTCACTGATTTGATCCAACTAAATTACTTTTTCTTAGAAATTCGAAGAGCAAATCAAAATGCAGTGTAAAAAAAAAACAAAATTAAGGTCTACACATCTCTAATATTGATTTTTAAAAATATAGCTTCACCGACTCCTAATTCAGAGTCCACCATTCCAATTCCCACAATGTTCGACCTTGACCAAGCACATAAAATCTGTCTGACCAAATCGACCAAGTGTGAAAGGTTAAAACTATGACTCTCATTTATGAATACGGTACACTATATTTATAGAATGTGAAGATCTTATCTTATTTATAGTTATACAATATAATTTATTAAAATAAATATTTAAATGTTCAGCTCTTTTTATACACTCTCTACTGCCTAATAACAGCAGTGACAAGCTCGAAGCACACTTTCTCTCTCACTTCAACGTGTTCATCCTTGGCTCCTCACGCAAGCTAGCAGGTACATAATTTGTTGTTAAGAATATATTTATTTGTAAGCACTGTCTTTGTTCTACTTTATGCCATTACAGATTCAAAGGCATGGTAAGCATTATTTCTTAATGTGTCAGTGAACTAACATTAGCCATATTACACAAAATACCCCTCCAACTTTGTGCAACAATACTGTATTTAACGATAACATGGTAAATCTTCAAATGTGTATGGGTCAAGCTGTATCAATCATATTACACTCCAATACAGATATCTATTATATTCAGGTCTTACGCACTAACCTGACCTAACTTATTCAAACCCAACCATTACCACTCACAATCCTTCAACTTCATCTTTCATCATTTCTCTATCAACCATATCGAGTCTAGCCATGCAAGATATTCCTAACATGTATGTATTTTAGTTTTGAATCCATTTCTTGATGCACTTGGCTAGAATATAACATATTCATATCTTTAAACACATTCATACAGTGAGATTCCAATATGTGCATTTATTGTTTGACTGTGGTTTCATACATGTCACTGACAAAACACCACCACTGTCTCTAGCTACTCATCGTTCTGCATTATTTATGTATATTAACGTATTTTAATGAAATTGTTTCACTTTAGGTTGTCTTTTCAAGATATCAGGCTCATAATTTTCTTTCAAATTAAATATGAAATACGCCTGAGTGATGAATGACTGGAACTTTGAATCTCTTCTGCTCAATATCCTGCTTGCTTCATTTCCCGGCTTTATTCACTCTGAAAATTCACATCTTGCACATGTTTCATCAGCAGCCACTTACTCCGCTAAGTCTCGATTTGGTGCTCACCAAGAACACGAGCCTGTTTACACATGTTCAGATCGAGCGTCTTTATTTAGACCTTGAAATAAAATTGAGTTTCAACAGAATATCAAATGAGGAAAAAGAGTATTTAGCGAAAATTTATTGCATGTTTTTCTTAGGATAAAATCATATTACTTTTATTTTTGATAGGTACTTTTATTATCATTATCATGTGTGAGATGATATCGTTTTCTTTATCCACTAGCTACTTTAACTCAAATAGAGAACCATATATAACCTAAAAATCTTTGAGGATGTTATTAGTATATTAAATCATTAGTTAAGGTCATTTAGCATCTCCTAGGTCTATGGACATCTGTCTAAAACATGGCTTACCAAAGTTATGTCTTCCTCTATATTTTAAGCAGAATATCTCCTAGGTCTATGAAATCAGATTATCAGAGTCTCTTTTAAAATAGGACTGCATTGTTAATATCAGCTCCTCTTTCTTTGTTATTTTTCTTGCCATATCGATTTTGTACTTTCAGTCATTATTACTACAATATGCATATCGTCTTTGATCAACATTATTGAAGATAAAATATTATATTTCTTTGCCAAGTAATGGGAAATAATAATATATATGATTTGGCAAAATAAATTCTAAGACTGTTTTGGATAGCAGGAAAGGGAAGAGAAAACCAATTTCCTCTACGTCCATTTGGATTACAGGAAAATTAAAAGTCAACTTCTTGCCACTTTCTTTTAACTATTCATTTTCCTGCAAATCACGTCCAGCTAAATTGGTAGTGGTAGGATTTCAACAGAAAAAGGTATTCTTTACCACTAAAATATAGTTTTAGTTATTTGATAAACTAATATATTACATACTACATATTATGTTATATATTATATATTATTATATTAATTAAATTTTGAATAATTATTTTACATGAATATAAATATATTAAATAAATTTTTTATTCAAAAAATAATTTATATTTTTTTTGGTGTAATGATAATTATATTAATATTGAAAATTTTAAAAGACATTTATAATGCATACTTTAACATCATTGTACTATTAGTAAAAGAAAACTTTAAAATATATTATATAAACTATAATCACTGTAGAATTTGTTGTGTTAAAATTTATCGAAAAGTTATAGTGTCGGGGTGTTTTGCATATTTTAAGTAAAATAAATTATTATTTTAACATAATTAATAGTAATATTCTAATATACATATTACTAAACTCTTTAACTTTTATTTTATATCAGTGTAATCCAAAAATATATTAATATATACACCGAAGCTATACAATCAAAATAATATATATTTAATCTAAAAAAATATTATTAAAATATTAAAATTGTATTATTTAAATATATATTAATTATTAAATATTTTAAATAGTATTCTTTTATTAACTAATATATTTTATAAGATATTATGTACACATGTAATTTTATTTTCTTGCAAACTACAATTGTGGCGCTGATGTTGCAAACATCTTTGGAAAGGTACTCTGAATCCCTAATCAATGTTCGATTCTGCCTTTCAAGTTTATGTCGCTTTAGATTGACATCTTTCGGTATTATATTACAGTCTCTTAAGATGACTATTTTCACCGAGTAAACAATAATGTACAGTCATTATTATAGGTGATTTGATAAATTAAACTATTTTTTTTCAGTAGAAGTTGATTTTTGCTGAGACTAATCATTTTGCAATCTATTACTTGCTGTGATGTACGTATTACTGTTTCTTCCATTCCTGATTGGAAGAATTGAGTCCATGGATCTCAACATTAACTTTGATGTTGATTTTGCAAGAAATTGATACTGCAACTCCTAAACTTATAAAGATTATTTCAGAAATGTCCTCAATGAGAGAAAAAAGCTTTTGCATCGAATTTTTTTGCTCCATAGATTTCACCTAAAAGAACCTAGCATTCAAGGTACAGATAATATGATAAATGTTTTTCATAAAACTTTTGATGAATTGTAGAGAGCTCTAATATTCATGCATTCTTTTGTAGCAAGAAATTGATACTGCAACTCCTAAACTTATAAAGATTATTTCAGAAATGTCCTCAATGAGAGAAAAAAGCTTTTGCATCGAATTTTTTTGCTCCATAGATTTCACCTAAAAGAACCTAGCATTCAAGGTACAGATAATATGATAAATGTTTTTCATAAAACTTTTGATGAATTGTAGAGAGCTCTAATATTCATGCATTCTTTTGTAATATATGTTGAAAATAGGTTACAGGATGGGGTTGTAAGTGAATATCAGAGGTACAATGAATACAATGTTCTAACTCAAATGATAATTTTCTCCCCGTGGAGTTATTCAGGAGTGGCTAATAGGTAAATGCCCTGAAGGAGACTCTCACACTGTTGATAGACTGCCGGTCAGGCTGAGTTGGAGGCTAAATCTCGGATCATAACCAACTATAAATATTATTTTCACTGGAGCTGATGTGCCTTGACATGTGAAGAGTGATTGAACCATAATATTCTTCCTTACTGGCCTACAAGCGTGTATTGCCCTGCTTTAGTTCTCTCACACATTGGGGGTGGGGGATGTTTGTCTTTGATTATAAGTCGCTTATAAATGGAAAAATAAAAAGCAATGTGAGGGGTGCTTATTTTTTTACCACTTATAAGCTGGCTTATAATTATACACAAACAGGATTTACATCTGGAATTTCTTTTTTTGTCCTCTTCTACAGTGCTTAGAGATCCATCTTGCAGGTATATTATAATTAAATTAAATAAATACCAATTTTCTTACATCTGATGGAGGATATAAGCACCAGCATATTCCAATTCATACTCCAGAAAAATTGAGGATGTTAATTTAGATGATTGAAATTGAGGATATTAATTGATGATTGCAATTTAAAAGAAGAATCCAAACATCAGTTTCTATTATGTGATCGAGGGTCTGATCTCCTAATCTGAAATAATTTGAATTTTATTTTAGATAAGGACATGAGAGTGCAATTTACGCTTATTCCATAAGAGGATGATATAACTTGTGTGTGCAGTCACAAGCGAAGTTCGCAATTTTCCAAGACTATTCAAGTGCTTGATTTTTGTGTCCGTACTGAGAGTTATTTTGTATGAAGTACTTGGAGAGAGAAATACCAGGTGAGTTCTCCAATTTTCTCAATACAACTATCTCTTTAATGATTATATCACAGGATTATTGGGTTCATAAGTTTTATAATTTGTAAACTTTCATGGTGTAGACTCCCCTGATTTATCTTGCTGCTAATTTTTCTTCATTTTTGGTGGTGTTATGATACGTATTCTTTTCATCGCTGGATTTCTGGTTTGTGGAGTTATTGTACGTGCTATAACATGAAATTGATTTGTGGTTATGCTGATACAGTGGGTTCATTGCTGGTGCAGAAGTTTCTTAGCTCTGGGTGTATTGTTGGCATGAAACGTGCCCATAAGGTTGCAGTTGTATGTGTAGTTTTGTGGCTGATCTAATTTTCTTTTTCTTTTGCTACCTTGATCAGAACAAAATAAGTCTTAATTTTGTCTTTTTATTTTGCTGGCCACATGAAGTTTTGTTTGTGAAAACGGCTACAAACTCTCACATGTTTGTATGACTTTCAGTTGACTTGGTTCTATGTTGTTATCTGAACAATGAGAAGCTAGACAAAAGATCAGTTAAACTTAAAAGTAGTAGTTCTGTAACTTCTGTTTAGTGGTATTATAGGTGTGTTTAGGAACATTGTGCGTCATATTACTATTTCCAAAAAGAATATTTCCACTGTATTTATTTGTACTTTTTTCTCTAAATAAGATTAAAAAAATTATTTAATTAATTAGATAATACTTATTTTTTTTTATAATACTCAAACTTGGAATTACCATACAAAAATTAATGACAAGTATAGTATAAATGTAGGTTACAAGTGGATAAATTATGCCTGCTAAAATATGTTATATTTCTGTTTCATATTTCTATATCTTAGTGTATCTATACCTAAAATAATTTTTTTTAATATTTTATTGATGCGTATGTTATAATAAGTAATGTTTATAAGATGATCTATCGTAACATTTTTAATTATATTTCTCCAGAAAGGTTTTGATATAAATTTATAATAAAAGATATTAATAGCAATATTAATTTATTTACTCTTCCCATTTACATATAATTACATAATTATTTTATTTTAAATTTTATGATATTTATATTTAATAAATAAATAATTTAAAAATTATTAACATAAATAATATTTATGAATAATAAATTATATAGAGTAATATTTTTTAATTATTATATGTATATAATTAAAATAAAATATATCTCGTATATGTAGTGCGGATAAAATATTTAGTATGTATAATACGGAAGGAGAGTGCATACCGAATATACAACTCTGCAAAGCTAGCTATTAAACATTGTGGTGGTTGATATTTTTCTTATCTAGAAAAATCTCAGTACGCTCCTTCGCTCACCCCTATCGAATGCCAACGCCTTTAGATACAGTAAAATCTTTATAAATTAATAATATTAAAATCGGTATATTTTATTAATTAAAAGAGATATTAATTTATCTATAAATTAATAATATTAATTTAAAGAGTAATTTCAAAATTAAAAATTTAGTATAAAAAATTAAAAAATTTGATATACTATTAAACTTATTAAATTAATAAAAAGTAAAATTACTTTATTATTTATCTAAAAAAATAATAAACTATGTTGAAAAAACGATACTATCGATAATAAAATACCTTTGAATATAGTTATGCATAATGAGGTTATTAGGGGAACGATGATCTTATATAACTCATTTGGTATAATTTAATAAATCAACATATATATTTTAGATTTCATAAGAAAAATCGGTAACAAGCTGCTACTAGTTTTAAGTTTTAAGAAAAATAAATAAAACTAACATCGTAATTCATGAAGTTATCATGATTATATTTATAATATTAAATAATTATTAATTTATGATATTAATGAGACTATATATTTATATAGAGACATTCTGAAAAATTATTATCTTATTATTTTATCGAAATTAATGATTTTTATAACCGATCCAAGTTGGGACAAGATAGAATTATTATCTTAAAAAGTATATTAATTTACCGAGTATTAATTTAGAGATGTTGTACTGTATCTATATTAATTTAAACTATGATTAGAATGAAAATGCTGCTAAAAGAATATAAGGAGGTTTCAGCACTCAACCTTCACATTTGACGATCTTTTTTGGACAATCTTTTTTATATGAGTGAGAAACACCTGGACCAAGACAATATTTTTTATCTACTTTCTGGTAACTAAAATAAATAGCAAGCATTGACTATTATTTGTGTAACTAGTGTATCTCATTGCAATATAAAGTCATATGATACTATCGTTAACATGTGCAACACTCAAGCCCACCAGTGGTTCATTGCAAATATATAGTTATCTAATATTCTCTTTGACGGGAATTGGAATGTGAAGGTACCAAATTTGATAGATTTTTTCAGGAGTTAATTGCATATCGGTGGCTGAATTTGTTAGAAATTTCCGATACGATGGCTGTTGTTTTAAAATTTCATATCGGTGGCTAGAGTTGGCTTCCGTGTTTCAATAAAGTGGCTGCCGTTAATTTCTCACTTAACACCGTTAAAACTGTCATTGAGTAAATTA
>JAUEJK010441297.1:0-13668 GCA_032274865.1 Eryngium alpinum
CGACTCGACTCGAGTTTCTTATCGAGCAAATTTTTTTGTTCGAACTCGAGCTCGAAAACGAGTTCGAGTCGAGTCGAGCCCAATTTATCGAGTCGAGCCCGAGTCGAGTTCGAGCCCGGCTCGATTCGAATTACACCTCTAACCAAAACACAAGCACACTAAAACTTGGATTGGTTCAGTTCATTTAAGACGTGGCCCAAGACAACTTTTTTAGTCATTTTATCCTTGAGATACAGATTCACAGTAATAGTAGTTGTATGGCCTCCGCAATATGTGATTATACTACCAATCTGTTTACTTATAATAGATAAGTTGCCAACGCAGTCGAATGTGTCAGCACCAGCCAAGTTTTTGTGATAGAGGTCGGTGATTAAGAGTGTATTTGTGTAACACTTATTTTTTATTTATAAGTTAAAATAAATAATAAATTAATACTTATTTCAGTTTAGTTGAAAATAAATGTTATACAAACACCATCTATACCATGAGCATTGATTGCTTGAACCGGACCATAGACTTGACATGGTCCCCTAAAGAGGATGACTTTCGGTCCGATTTTTTTATCAGTCCTGATTGTGATCAGTATTTTCACTATCAGTTCCAGATCAATCTTATGTCTCAATCAGTTCTAGTGCAGTTTCAGTCCTCACTTGAAAACAGGAACTTGTTGAGGACCCGTCCCAGTCCTTGGACTAGTCCAGTCCTTGGACTAGTCCAGTCCCGGTTTAGTCTCAGTCTTTTATATATATATATTTGCTTATTTACTTGTTAAAGTTAAAATAATTTGAGAATTAACTGGGAGTTAACAATTTTATAAACTTGAGATTGTCTTAATTTATTAGATATATGAATAATATGATATACAATAATTTAAAATTTTAAATACATAATTATATTATTTATGATTGGATTATAAAATAATAATTAAAAATTATTAAATTAATTAAACCTTATTTTTATATCCATAAACTTTAAAATCACATCATAAACTCTAATACTCTCACTGAGATAAATCAAACTCTAATACTCTCACTAATATAAACCAATATACAATCTAATATTTAATTTTATTAGTATATTTATTATACATAATAAACGTTCTTAATAAAATAATTAATCATAAAAGTTTGTATAATATATACAATTATTTTATAATTTATTATATAAATAATAAGATTGTAGTTAAAACTAGTATATTTAAGAAAATATAAAAATATTAGATCATTCTCTATGAACCAATCTCAGTAATATTACCAGTCTTTTGACCGGTCTTTTTTATATATACCCAATTTTTTTCTCGGTCTTCTTCCAGAAAATTAGGACCGGGACTAATAGGATCAGTCCCAGTCTTTTTAGAAAATTAGGTCCGGGACTACTAGGACCAGTCCCAGTCTTTTTAAACACCGGTCCTTCTAGCCTTTTTGCAGTCCAGTCCAAGCAGTCTTTTCAATCCCAGTCTTTTCGTTCATCTCTAGTCCCCTATATATGACTGTCAAACGGGTGAGATTTAGATGAGATTAAGGTAAATATATATTCTAATTTATTTATTTTTATTAAATTTGAAATAAATTAAATTTTTATAAGAAATTTAAAAATCAATCCATGTTCACTTTATTTATTTCTCTATAGAACTTAGATAGGATTCAAGTTATCCAATTGATTATTTATATTTATAAAATATATATTTTATTATAATATTTAATTATTATTATAGTGACCTAAAAATAGGGTCCGAAATACTAAGGCCCAAGTCGACACGATCCGGATCCGAACCGGAATTAAACTTGAGTTAAAATAAGCCTAGTACGGCAAAGGCCCAGAGCGGCAGGACTCAATCAAGGAGGTGCAGAAACCCTAGAATAAATCTAGGTAATTTCAAATAAGGAACAGATTCCTTAAAGGTAAATGAGGCAATGATTCCTAGAGAGGGTAGAAACCCTAATCTTAAGCGGCAAGAAAGAGGAAATAAGGTAAATCCTACTTACCTTCTGAATATGATTCTAATTCATATTAGACATTAGAAAACCTAATCCATGCCTATATAAAGGGGATTAATTCTCATAATCAGGTATGCAATTTCAGCTCCAACTCAGAGAATTCACATAATTCTTCTGTTACTCATTCTTGCACCCGAGTCCATCCAGTGGGACCACCCCCACCGGTTTTTGCAGGTTTTCCGGCGATCATCCGAGGAGCTTCAAAGAGTCGTCTTCCGGGTTTCTTCTAATCAGGTAATCCTAAACTTTACTTTGTTATTTTGATTTGTAACATTTGGCGTCATCTGTGGAAAACAATACAAAAAGTCACGAATCATCCATGGCTGACAATACCGACAACATCGTCACCCCCAATCCAACTGTATCGGGAGCTCCACCTCCCTTCGTTGATCTACCATAATACACCCAGTCAAGCGTTCGGACCACCCGAACCAACAATACTGATACGTAGGGATCCCTCCGGGAGGATCCCATCCAACCGCAAAAGAACGTGAAGAAAAGAAGTTACAGTTCTTAGCTGAATTAGAAGCTTTGGAAGATAAGCAATTACAAGATGGAATGAGGTATGGTACGGATACCACACTGTTAATAGAGAAGGGGAGGCCCCAAAATCACAATAACGATCACGCCAAAGAGGTTCCGGCAGGAAACTCGTCGGAAGCAAGATGGAAAGCCATGATTGCTGAAATTACGCAAGAAGAACAAAAAGCTGAAAAAATGGGCAAGGACAGAACTGTCTCTAAGAAGAAGTCAAGGAACACAACTACCTTGAAAGAAGGTAAAATTGAGGAGCACAACTCAGTCATTCCTACTTACGATATAGCTGACCCCGATCCCTCATTCGTCGAAAAGATTATGAAGAGTAAGGTACCATCTAGAGCCAAGATCCATGTGATAAAGAAATACGATGAGAAGGGAGATCCCAACGCACACGTTCGATCATTAAATGATGCACTACTATTACTACCTGCTACAGATGCTATTAAGTGTCGGGCCTTCCCCGCTGCATTAGAAGAAGATGCACAAAGATGTGGTAAGACCCATGCTTGAGACTCAGAGTCCTTGATGAATATAACCCAAGAGCCATGAGAAACTTTACGGGAATACATCGATCGATTTACCAGCCAGATGACGAGAATGGCATATCTGAATCAATCTATGGCCATGATAGCCTTGCAGCAAGGAACAACCAATGAGGCTTTCCAAATGTCGTTGGCTAAGAAGAAGCCATCCATCATGCAATAGTTGCAAGACCGAGCTGGTAAGTATATCTCAGCAGAGGAGACACTAAAGAAGATAGTAAACCAGGATGACGGTAAGCGCAAGGAAGTTGAAAGCAACGAGAAGGATCAGAAGAAGTCCAGAACGGAGGTACCTTCCCGAAGATCTCAGAAGAGGGGTACGACTTACTCCCCCTTGAATACCACTCGAAGTCAGATCCTCATGGAAATTGATAAGGAACCTTACATCAAGTGGCCACCAGAGATCAAGACCGATCCAGCCAAGAAGAAAAAGAATTACTATTGTCGTTTCCACGAAGACTATGGTCACGATACCGAGGACTACCGAAGTCTCAAACACGAGATCGAGTTCTTGATCGAGAATGGATGCTTAGGAAGGTTCGTGAAGAATGACGCATCTGGAAGAGAGTCCAAGAACAGAGGTTCGAACTTACAGGAAGGAAGACAAGCTAGAGGAGCACCAATCATGGTGATAGAAGGAGGATCAAGCGTGTATGGAACAAGCCACAGATCACAGAAGGCCTACATGAGAGAGGTCATGAACATCGGAGAGCCGAGCAAGAGACTCATAATGAGCAAGTAATTTCTTTCGATGATCGAGATATTGAGGGGATTCAGTATCCCCACGAAGACCCTTTCGTCATCATGCCCGTGATAGGCAACACCCCCGTCATGAAAGTGCTAATAGACATTGGAGCATCAGTGGACGTACTCTTCCATAGAGTTTTTCAGAAGATCGGTTATCAATATAACCAACTGACACCCTCGGCCATATCCATATTCAGATTCAATGGGCTGGAGGTCCCTATCGAAGAAATCGTCAAGCTTCCAGTCACACTGGGACAAGGTTCTACTGAAGCAGTGCAGATGGTGAACTTCATGGTAGTAAGGCGCCATCCGCCTACAATGCTATACTTGGGAGAGTTTCTCTACATCAATTCAAGGTCGTCGCCTCCAAATATCACCTAAAGGTGAAGTTTCTAACAAAGAATGAGGTAGGCACTCATTCTGGAGATCAGAAGATCGAAAGGGCATGTTCGGTGGAGGCCATCAAAAGCGGAACCGCTGGGGGGCAAGTGTTGTACTTGAATGATCGTCAAGAAGGGGATGCTCGAAGAAGCGAAAGTCAGAGAGTTGTCCCCAAGATGGGAGAACCACAGAAAAATTGATATCAAGGTGGTAAACATGATGCTGGCTGGAGTCTTAGTAGATGAGGGGACACTAGTGAATGTGCTATTATATGATACTTTTCGACGACTAGGATACTTGGATATCCACATGTGTGAACATTTAGGGGCCATCTTTGATTTTGAAAGCAAAGAAGTTTGGATTGAGGGAAGCATTCCCTTAGCTGTGACCTTGGGGATACCCCCACATCAGGTTACTTGAGTATTGACATTCATGGTTATTTAGGCACGAATTGCGTATGCCAGTATACAAGGAAGACCAGTACTGCAAAATTTCAATGCTAGGGTCTCACTAGCTGCTGCTACATTAATTTTTCCCACAGAAGAAGGGACGAAAGAAATCCAAGGTTATGTATCTCAGAAGAGAGGCACCACCCATTCATGACAGTGACATGTAATTTCTAAGGATAAAGGCATCCCGTACTCGACGTACCTTCGAGGGGAGCAAGAAATTGAGTAGTCCATTTATAAAGAGAATCCAAGCAATAGAGCTACTTGAAGGCTTTAACACAAGCCGATTGCCTTACTGTGATGGGATGAACGATCACATACTTCATCTGTAGGAGTTATCTCAAGTGCTGGGGCAGGATATCGCTGATGATCTCAAGTGCAAAATACTGCCTTTAACTTTGGAAGGGCTGACCTATCGATGATACGAGAAGTTGTCCGAGGAAGGCGTTCGCTGTTATCGGGACATGAAGCACAGGTTCGTAGAAGCATGAGGAGAAGTCAATTTTATTTCAATCAATTGATGATTACAAGAGTACAATTGATACAAAACAAAAAGAGGTAAATCTAGGGGGTCTCATCCGCCGACGATTCCTCGGTGTCCGAGAGAGCGTCAATATTTTCCACGGGCCAACTCAGAGAAGCCAGATCCACTGAAGGGAGCATCCTCCCAAGAGACCGCACCACTGAATCCCAACTCTCGTTGTATTCCTGGGAAAACATCCTCTCCATTGTCTTCTTCTTCATCTCCTTGTATGCCGCCGACTTGAGAAAACGTTGAATGACTTGCTGATCGTGGGCTTTCTTCTCACGTTGGAGACGGTTCTCCTCCTCACATAGATTTTGTTTCTTTTGGAGAAGCTGCTCGGTCTGAGCCTTGGAAGAAGATATCCGAGCCTTGCAAAAAGATATCTAAGCCTTTAACTCAAATTCGCGAAGACTATTCTTGGTAGATGCGGCCCACAGTTGATCCATTTGATGGACACCCGCTTGGAAGTGGACGGTCAACTACAGAAAGGAGGAAAAAAAAAGAGATCAATATTACGATAGAAAGATAAATCAGTATTATAGAAGAGATTGAGTGTTTATCTGTGCCAAGGACTGAGCTCCTTGAAGGCTGATATTGGAAGGACTCAAAGACTCTATCAAATTCTTGTCTTGGGGAGTGACGTACCCTTCGGACCACTCCAAAATAAGTATAGGATCCCCCAGCACGGAATCCTTGTTCCGGATTCCCCAGCTGCCTGCAAAGATGGCATCTTCCGAAAGGGAGGCGGATCCAGACACATTTTGATGACAGAGGGCTTTCTTAGAAGCACCACCAAGAGGGTCCTCCGCTCAGACGGTCCTCTTGTGAAACATGGCTCTGACGAGCTCTACAACTGTAAGAGAATGAGGAAAATGTAAGTTCATGATAGACATATGGAAAATAAGGCGAAGAAAAATAATTAAGGATATTACCTTCTGGCGGAAGGGTGCTTAACCCAAGTTCTTGATACTTGTTTATCCCAAGGACAGACATATAGTGGACGGATGAACCCCCATCCTGAAGAAGCTTCACGGCATCCTCCTCCTCGAGGTTCAACTTCAATTGTTTGACAAGCCCATCATGGGCTGCACCGAATGAAGTCCTAAATCGGGACTCCTATTGCCCCGCACGTCGGCGGATGAAGAAGTATTCGGACTTCCAGCCCGTAAGAGACTCAGGCATAGAAGCCGTAGAGAAGATAAGAATGTTGAATTGTAATCCACCCCTCAAGAGGGGCACAACTCTTGAACTTGAATATCTTGCGGAAGATACCCACCGTGGGCTCAATGCCCTTGATATTGCACAATCCCAAGAAGGTATGGATAGTCTTGTATCCATTGGATTACAGTTGAGCTGGAGAAATGTGCGCCTCAGCCAAAAGGTGGCAAGTGAAGGAATGTCATACGGAGCCCCAAGAGCAGAGACTCCTTGGAGAGGAAACAACTACCTCGTAGTTGTCCTTGATATCAGAAGGTCGAGCTAAGTGCTCGATATCACCAACAGAGAGAGTGTTCCAGAGATTGAAGGATTCCACATCGAGAGTGGATAGGAAGTCGATCTAAGGAAAACGAATGGTCCCCAAGTGGACCCAACATGTCGTATTAACTACAAGAAGAGCGCCCCAGAGGTGTACAAAATGATTCATTAGCTTCAAACGCCTTGAAAATATCAAATGAGAAGTGCTATAACGCTCAAGTGGACTAATGGAAGGACCTCTTGGCGTCACGCACCAAGGGAGGTCGCTCATTTCTTTACCAAAACACCATAATAGGCAGCACACGAAGTCCCTAGGCATCCAAACGCCTAGGAGGAACACTAAAGTAAACCATAAATCATTGAGGTTAGGTAAAACGAGGTTCCATGGCGTCGCACGCCAAGGGGAAACCCTCACACAATCCCTACACCGCCAATGTGGGGAAGGAATAGACTATTGGGTGTTCCACGCCAAAGAGAGAATTCAGAGAGGCTAAAACGCCAAAGTAACCTAGAAATGAAGTTCCTTAGCGCCTGACGCCAAGGAAGATTGGTTTATCTCCACACAAAAATGGCAACATTGGCTACTTATGAAGCTCCTTGGTGTCCCACGCTAAGGAGAAACTCTCACGAAATCCCTAAACCGCCAAGGTTATGTAAGAAAGAACTCCTTGGCGTGGGACGCCAAGGAGGAACCCTCGAATAAACCCTAAACCGCCAATTTTAGGTAGGAAAGAGCTCATTGACGTCCCACGCCAAATAGGGATCGTCATGGAAACCCTAAATTGCCAAGTTTAGGTAGATTAGAGCTCATTGGCGTCCCACGTCAAGGGAGACTCACTTTGACGCTTTCAAGCCACAAAACGAGATGGATAGTAACTCCCTTGGCCAATGAGGGACTCCATGGAATATCAAAAATGACAAACGTGCTCCCAATCACACTCTCTGGGCGTCTCGCGCCTAGACGAGAGTAGGAAGCCTTGCAAAACGCCAAGGCAAGGAAATGAGGTACCCCTTGGCGTCCAAACGCCTAGGAGCCTACCCCCTCAAGAGTATAAACACCAAACATGGCTCTCAAGCATATTCCTTGGCATTTGGACGCCAATGATCTTCTTTGTTTTCTCACACAAAACGCCAAAGATGGCTCGAATAGGCACTCCTTGGCGCCAACGTCAATGAGGGTACTTTGCTCACTACAAAAAACACCAAGATTGGCTTCTACGAACAGTCCCTGGCGCCAACGCTAAGGATGTATGGGGATCTCTATGGTAAAACGCCAAAGTGGCAAAATAAAGGCATCATTGGCGTTTGAACGCGAAAGAGATAGGGACGGGCTAAAATCTTCGTAAGCCCCAATTTTTAGTACGAAATGAATCATATTTTCGTTGAATAAATTATCCCGAAAATAGGGGCCAAATGTAGTGGCCCAAAAATAGGGTCCGAAACACTAAGGCCCAAGTCTGCACGATCCGGATCCGAACCGGAATAAAACTCGAGTTAAAACAAGCCCAATACGGTAAAGGCCCAAAGCGGCAGGACTCAATAAAGGAGGTGCAGAAACCCTAGAATAAATCTAGGTAATTCCAAATAAGGAACATATTCCTTAGAGTTAAATCAGGCAATGATTCCTAGGGAGGATAGAAACCCTAATCTTAAGCGGCAAGAAAGAGGAAATACGGTAAATCCTACTTACCTTCTGAATATGATTCTAATTCTTATTGGACATTAGAAAACCTAACCCACGCCTATATAGAGGGGATTAATTCTCATAATCATGTACATAATTTTAGCTTCAACTCAAAGAATTCACATAATTCTTCCGTTACTCATTCTTCCACAGAGTCCATCCGGTGGGACCACCCTCACCGATTTTTGCAGGTTTTCGGTGATCATCCGAGGAGCCTCAGGGAGTCGTTTTCTTCCGGGTTTCTTCTAATCAGGTAATCCTAAACTTTACTTTGTTATTTTGATCTGTAATAATTATAATTTATATTAAAGTATATTATATTTTAAAATTTTAAATATTATATTAAAATAATAAAAATAAATTTTTAACTAATCGAATCATCTTAAACTCGTTTATAATTTATTTAATTATTATTTTTAAATTCACTTTATTAGATTATAATTTTAGATTAAATTTCTCAAATTCGAATCGAGCAGGAGTCCATAAAAGAACTGGTCCCTTGTAATCATGATCACCAAAATCAGTGAGAATGGAGATAAAGAATAGTGTTGGGGCTTTTGGATTGGGTGCTGAAATGGTTGGAGTTTAAATAAATATAGTAATTTAAATTTTGTGAGAAATTAAGATTTCTTTATTATGGCAAAAAAAATGGTAATAGATAAATAATTCTATCTATTAACTAAACTTTTCTTATTTTCTTATTTTTAATTGATTGCATGTATTGATGAAGTTCAAACTATATGCACGTAAACATATTAGAAGAATTTCTCCTTTTTTTAACTACTGGTCTATAAAAATAAAGCATATTACAAGAACAGCAAAACAGGATTGCCACTTCAATTAGAAAAGTATTTACATCATAGCAGCTAAGATCACTGACTATCATTTGCTTGTGTTACACATTGCATTTGCAAAACAAGATCATCCAAGAAAGGCTTCAGCTTCATTGTCCTTGATTTCAGCCCTTTGGAAATCTTCACTACTGTTTCTATCTTTTGATCATTTAGCTGCCTATACAACAAACAAGAGGAAAATTATCCAATAAAATATAACTTAATAACTAAAGTGGGCAGTCCCACAGGCCACAACTCTTTAATATACATATATGATATTAGTTAATAAAACTCACAATGCCCAAAAGCCCTATAGTTTGGATAACCTTGCAGAATATATTAAGATATAACAGAAAAAAATAGTTGCAAACCTTATGTCCAGTACATAGGATAGCTGGTTCAGCTCATCAACCATTAAGTTAGTTTCCATTAAGAGGTCATCGGCATTCTTGCACCGGCTTGTCTCGTGGAAGAATGAAAATGTACTGGATAACAGGTTTGAAATTTTGTCCACCTCGACCTGTAGAAACAGCATAACATGAGTAACTATTCTTTAACTAAGCTTAATCTGACTAAATTTGGTATCTGACAATGTGGACAACACATTATATTACCTTGATGAATGGAGCCGTAGACATGATCTGCATTAAGCAGCTTCCATTTTCATGCTCAAGGGATTCCAATGTATCAAGTATTTCCCACGAGAGACCGTGTTGCATCTTACCTTCATTATGACCGTGTGTAGTAGTAGTGTCAGGTGTCTCTGGAAACAATTTAGCAACCAAATCACTGCCACTGAATTTATTCACCTTCATGCTCAGGAATATGGCATTCGAGCATGAACATTCCGTATAATTTTCCATCAAACTTACAATCACCAGGGGGTTACCAATACTCATGAGGGCACCTGCGAGTGCATCAATGAAATAACAATCTCTCCTCCTAAGAGCATGGCAAAATGAACTGGGCAATTCAGTACCGATGTCTGTTTTTTCCAACAAGCAAAAAAGCTTGTCAAAATGATTACCAGAATTTACACAAATTATGCACAACAGAACTACCAATCGCAACACCAAGAGGGGAAAGTACTCCTCCGACTCGTTAAATGAACTCTTGATCCATTGCAAGGTATCATGCTTATTTAGTAGCAAGTTTTGAATTTGTAAGGCTAAAACATCATAAACGTCTCCTATCACCAAAGGAATGTCTGAGTGACTTGATGAAATGACAGTAGAATAGACATTCCATTCTTCATATATGAGCCATTCCACACAAGATGACTTTGTCACAAAAAAGTAACCTTGAAAGTAAGAAACCATTATGAGAAGGCGCTCAGCGATATACAAGAAAGTTGATGGTGATATACAATCAAGATTTGGCCTCCAGTCAGCACAAATGTCTTTCAGCACAGCAAAGAGGCTGTAAAATAAAGAAACTCCTTTTGAAGCATCATCAATGTCGATGCAACTTAAGTTGGAACCAAAATATGACCTTTTATGCCGATGGATTTCCTCGATCAGTTCTATCCATTGTTGATTACCATCAAAAAAATTCCGGATACTATCCGGCAAGTAGAGAGTGTGCTTTCCAGATCCAAGTATCCCTACTACCTGTCTTCCCGCTTTCAGAGCTGTTGGCATATTCATCACTTGGGTATAAATAGCTTCTTTCAGTGAATTAACAGAAGCTTCTCTTCCTCTCAGAAAAATCATCTCCTTCGACATTGATCTTTTCCAGTCAATATGAAGAACATTGTCATAAAAGTCCTGTGACGCTAATGTTAAATATATCTGTACAGCCCTACCACCTATGTACTTGCCGTTCGGAAATTTGTAGTCTTGAAGAAATTTCGCAATCTCAAACATATGAACAAGGCATGTACATTGATTAAACGTAGAAAGAGAACTATTCCGACAATAAGTATAAAGAGATTGGAGGGTAACCAATACTTCTGTACCAACAGAGACTAATTCTGAACCAAGATGATTCAGAGCAGCCGGAACAAACTGGTGAGAACTAATAGAAACCGTGTATCCTGTCCTATATAGTGAGTTGAAGTTGATCTCTCTAACCCACTTCACCTCAGAGTTGAGCACGTCATAAACAATCTCATGCTTATGATACTTCTTCTGCACACCAAAATAATTCAAAATAAATTCCTCCAAGTTCAGATGCTTGTCAGTACCTTGGCTATGTTTACAGCACAGATATTCGATTAACTCCAAAAATTTATCTCTCCAATTTCCCCATACAAAAACGCAAGACTCCACTGAAACGCAATTCTGAGATATTGTTTCTTCAAAATGCTTCCTCGAGTTGTTCACCCATTCACCATTCCACTTATACATTGAAGGCAATGAACTTAAGTGAGCATTTAAAATTTTCCTACGAGCCAAAATTTCACTTCTGAGACTTGTATGCACTTGAGCGGTGAAAAGATACTGTCTCATCCGACATAAGCTCATATCTTGATTTGATAGAATATTTGCCTCCCTGCAGACAAACGAATATAACTGACTGGAGTGCTTTTCAGCAGATTCTATTGCTTTGCCTAGAAGCTCTTCCTTTTGGGGCCAACCTCTGCTTCCATTGTTCCAAACAGCCTCAAAGAAAACATACCAAAGAATGATCATAGATGCTTCTTTGTAATTTTCGGATTTTAGGAGAAGATCTATCTTTCTTAGGAGATCCCCTTTACGTCCTGCAATTTCAGCAGCTTCTAAAAAGTTCCCGTTTCTCTCTTCCAAAAAGAGAAGTTCGTCAAGACAATTTGCATTCTCCAAAAAGGCACGCATCAAGTCAATTGACTGAAAATCTTCAACAAATTTCATCATAGCTTTACTGTCTTTCATATCACAATAATGGCGCGCACAACTTTCAAGAAGTTCTTGCTCACTTTTGTCTAATTCAGAACTATCCTTGACAAGTCCAACAGGTCCATATTGTTTCCACTGTCGAACAAACTTCAGTGCTGATTCCAGCAATTCTCCCGTACCCTCCACTTTTGATAGAATGTCAGCTTCAATACACACAAACTCATAGAAGATATCAGAGTGGTTTTTCGCAATTAGTATGGCTTTCTTTAAAATCTTATCCTTCTCACTGAACTGGTATAAAGAGCCATATTTGCATCTTATTGATCTTGTCAGGTTCGAGAACACATACCATAACATTAGCAGTGCCGCTTCTTGAAATATTCCACCCTTTGACAGCAGGTCAGCCTGAAGAAGACAATCTCCAAGCTTCTTTGCTATTCGTGCGGCTTCTGGATAGTTGCCCCACTTTGTTTCCAAATCTAAGAGATCTCGCAGGAAATTTATGTTCTTCAAGAATATTCGTATAGAGACTTTTGACTGAAACAAATTGACAAATTCCATCATTTTTCTATAATAACCCAACTCATAGTAATGTACAGCACCATTGTGAAGGAATTCTTGCACAACTCGATCAATTTCAACCACATTATTGCCACAAAGAACCCCATTTTGCCGCCATTCCCGCACATACTGCAATCCCTTGTCATAAAGTTTTCCATAAGTGCAAGCAGATAAGCATTCTGAGTATAATCTGCCAGTAGCATATACTTTAGCTGCTTCTTTGAAACATTTTGCCAAACAGAAACACTCTCCCGCTTTATCCAGCTTAGGCTCTCGAAGTTTATTTATATCCTGCATCAATAACAAGTTAAGAATAGAATATTAGAAGATGTTCAAATAAATTAAAAAGTTCTTTTCTTGTTTTCATTTAGTTATATAGAATGACAGAGACCTGGCAAATATATCTGACATCCCTTTAATCTAAAAATAAAAGAATTTGTCATCTCTTCACTAAGTTTTGGATGATACAAATTACTCGACCATTCCTAGCTTTAAATATACTACCATAATGTTTAATAGAGTTTCTTTGGTAGATAAGATATGGAGAAAAACCAAAATTAGGGACAACTTAAATTTCAGAAAGAACAAATATTAATAGAACAAATCAACAAAATAAAATACAAACATTCAAGGACAATCACAAATAATAAAGAACAGTACTATACCAGCTCTTTCATATTCATGTAACTCAAAGAACAACTGGGCTGCAGATTCGTGCTTTCCAATCGCATCAAAAATTTCAGCAGCATTACTGAGATATGTACGTGACGTTCCAGAATTAGATTCGTTCATACGTGCAGCTTCCTGATATTGAGAAGCCTCTGCAAATTTAGCCCAATAGCTGTCTCCTGCCTTTTCAAAGCACACCTTTGCCATCCCAAAATTATTTTCTTAAAAGAGCTGCAAATAAAAATGAAGTCGGGGTGATTTTGTATTTTACCAATAGAAAGACACATTTGATCCCTTCAAGCATTATGAAAACGAATAGGCTGGTTAGTATTGAAGAGAATATGGAATTTCAGTAGTTCTTTACTCATAAATCGGAATAACATGCCATACTTTGACTACGTAACCAAAAACAAAACTGAGCATAATGATGATAATATAATGAGGAAA
>JAUEJK010441400.1:0-13656 GCA_032274865.1 Eryngium alpinum
AATGCATGAGACTTTGCATCATAATGAGAAGGCAGAGCTTGCAGAAACTTGATGTTCACTTCTTCATTATCATATTCTTTATTGTGAACCCTCAAGTTATTAACCAACTGCTTCAGTCTGTTGTAGGTTTGAGTAAGAGAATCCTTTGGATTTGCCATGAAGTGTTCATATTATCTTATCAATATACTCCTGTTGTTATTCTTAACTTCTTCAGTACCTTCACATAAGGTTTGTAAGGTATCCCAAGTATCCTTAGCAAAAACACAGTTGACAACTGTTTGAAGAAACTCATTAGTCAATCCTTGTAGAATTAAGTTTCTTACCTTCTTATCAAAGTTGACTTCCACCTCTTTCTCATAAGAATATTCCTTAGCAGATTTAGGAATAGTTCTTTCAGGAGTGACCACTTTTTCTTCAGCAACAACTTGTGGCACAACTTTCTTTGGTACAAGAGGTCCATTAGTAAGACAGTTGAGCATCTTTGGTCCTTTTAAATCAGTAAGAGCCATCATCCTTATTTTCCAGAAATTATATTCCTCAAACTTAAGGATTGGAACCCTACTTGTGAAGTTCCTCTCTTCATACTGATGATTATTATTGCTAGAACTCATCTTAACCGGATCAATTGAATACTAATCAATCCTGCTCTGATACCACTTGTTTGTCCCGGATTAAAATGAATTGTAGAAGGGGGGAGATCAAATATAATTCACAGATTCTTCTTGAATTTAATTAACCGTTATACCTTTAACAATTAATATTCAATTAAACCTATGAAACTGCTACTGTGTATTAAACCTTTACTGTTATCAAATCTAAACAATATAAATAGACCACAAAGCAAAGCAAATTCTTCAAAGTAAAATTCTTATTACTTCAAAGACTGGTTTCAGAGTAAAACCAACTTCTCAAAATCTTTATATTACAATTGCTTCTGAATCTCTCTCAATTGTAATCGTACAGCTTCTAGTTACAAGTTATATCTATATATATACATCAGTGAAATCTAGATAAGGAAAAGAATCCTATCCTAATACAACTTGCTTCCTTTTTCTGAAAACCTATCCATAAATAAAGATATACATGTAAATTATATTCTAGGATATCCCTAAAATATAGATGGATAAAATCTTCAGCTTCCTTCTTCAAACAAATCACCATATACAGTTTTTTCCTCGAAGTCAAACTCTAGTCAACCAGCTCTTTTGTCCATATTCAAATCTGCTGGGATGGAAATCTGCTAGTCTAAAAACTGCTTCCCAACAAATCTGTTTCTCAGTTAATCTGCTACTAACATGGAGATCTGCTAATTAGCTAAACTGATCTTCAGGCATAGCTGCTCATGTGCAGAACTGCTACTATTGGGACAATCTGCTAGTTGCTTCAGATCTGCTAGTTGGCTTGACTTGGAATCTGCTGGTGCATTGTCTTGAATCTGCTGGTCACCAGCAGTTTACATCTCCACCAGCTGCTTTGGGATTTGTCTGTTGTAACATTATTCTCCATGCATGCGTGCACCTAATTCCCCTTTGTTCAGTGTTATCATAGAGATAACACATGTATTATATTGTAACTTTAAACTACTACAATATTACTTTGAACTATTATAATTTACAAGTTGACTGAAATGAATATACTAAGTATTCTACCACCAGTTCTCTAATCTACACATCATCAAATTATTATTACATGACTTATTCCTAACACTAGCACTTGAGACAACTCATGTATGTGAAGTATAGAATCGGTCATTCCATCGTAGTATGGCAAGCGGCTCGTATCATAGCCTTCAAGTAGCTCCATTGCTTGGATCCATTTCGTGAATGGACTGCTCAACTCTTTTCTCCCTTCCAGAGTTCGACGAGTGTGGGATGCCCTCATCCTTGGAAATTCATTATCTCTATCATAAACGGGTTGTACCTCTCTTCTAGGGCCGTTTGATACATACCCTTGAATTTCTTATGTTCCTTCCTGCGTGAGAAAACTTAAGGTAGCATTTACGTGAGAAATCATGACCTCGAACTCTCGTATCATTGGTCTTCCTAATAAAGCGGCGTAGGCTGTCCGTGTCTTTAAAACCATGAAAGTCAATACCCGAGTAACTTGGTAAGGGGATGACCCCAAAGTAACAGCCAAGGGAATGCTTCCCTCTATCCAGACTTCTCTGTCTGCCAGACCAAAGATGGCCCCATTATGTTCACACAAATGCCTATCTAAGTATCCCAATTGGCGAAAAGTATCATTATTTTGCACGTTCACCGCTTTCCCTTCATCCACCAAGACTCCTTCCAACATCATGTTCGCCACCTTGATATCAATTGTCCAAGGTTCTCCCATTCGTGGTATAGTCCTCTGATCTTTATTTCCACGAAGATTTCCTTCTTAACGATCATTAAAGTACAATACTTGCCCCCCAGCGGTTCCGCTTCTGATGGGTTCTACCGAATATGCCCTTCCAATTTATGATCTCCCGGGTGACTACCTACTTCATTCTTTGTTGGGAATTTTACCTTCAAGTGATATGTGGAGGCAACGGCCTTGAATTGATGCAAAGAAACTCTCCCAAGTATAGCATTGTAAGCGGATGACGCCTTTACTACCATAAAGTTCACCATTTGTATGGCTTCTGTAGAACCTTGTCCCAGCGTGACTGAAAGCTTGATGGTTCCTTCAATAGGGACCTCTAGCCCATTGAATCCGAATATGGATACAACCGAGGGTGTGATTTGGTTATCCTGATAACCCATCTTCAGAGAGACTCTATGGAAGAGTACATCTATGGATGCTCCAATATCTACTAACACTTTCATAATGGGAGTGTTGCCTACACATGCATGATGACCAGTGAATCTTCGTGGGGATACTGGATCCCCTCCATGTCTCAATCGTAAAAAAAAATCATTTGCTCAATACGAGCTCGCTTGTTCGGCTCTCCGATGTTCATGACCTCTCTCATATAGGCTTTCTGCGACCTGTGGCTCGTTCCGTACACACTTGATCCTCCTTCTATTACCATGATGGGTGCCCCCTTGCCTGATTTCCTCCCTGAGGATTGAGCCTCTATCCTTAGACTCTCCACCAAATGTATCCTTTTTCACAAACCTCCCCAAACGTCCCTTCTTGATCAGGAACTCGATCTCATCTTTGAGACTCCGGCAATCCTCTGTGTCATGACCGTAGTCCTTGTGGAATCGACAATAGTAGTTCTTATTCTTCTTGGCAGGGTCAGTCTTGATTTCTGGGGGCCACTTGATATAGGGTTCCTTCTCGATTTCCATGAGAATTTGACTCCGAGTGGTATTCAATGGAGAGTAAGTATTCCCCTTCTTGTTTGTCCTTCTGGAGGGCACCTCCATCCTAGACTTCTTATGATCCTTCTCATTATTTTTGACCTCTTTATGTTTCTTACCCTCATCTAGATTAACTATCTTCTTGAGTATCTCATCCGCCGAGACATACTTACCCGCTCGGTCCTGCAGCTCGCATGTTGGATGGTTTCTTCTTAGCCAACAACATCTGAAAAGCCTCATTAGTGGTTCCTTATTGCATGGCCACCATAGCTACGGATTGATTCAAAGCTGCTACCTTCACGGCTTGGTTGGTAAACCGATCAATGTATTCCCTCAAGGTTTCTCCCAGGCTTTGGACAATATTCATCAAAGATTCAGAGCTCATAGCATGGGTCTTTCCACTGATGAATTGGCTTGTAAATTTCTGTACAAGGTCTATTGTAAACAATGATTCTACACTATTAGATTTGTAGAGGGGGTGAATATAAATCTAACCAACTTTTTCTCTTTTTCAAAATTTAACAACACAAAGACTGAAGAACACTAAAGAGAATTTGAAGAATAGTAATAACAAAACACAAAGCAATTTATCAAAGGTTAACATTCATTAATCTTTAAAGATTTTCTGGGTTCCAAAATAAAGCTATGAATAGCTTTACTTGGCTACAATCTGAAATACAATATCTCAGCTGCTTGGTTCTTAGAAAACTATAAAAACCTCTCTGAATATCCCTCACAGAATTACAGAGCTTCTCTCTTTCTAAAAACTTAATGAACAAGAAAATACAAGGCTGTATATATAATGAAAAACTAAGCTATGAATTATCCCCTACCATGTGCTTGGCATGCTCCCTTGTCTCCAGATTTGAAATTATTGTGAGGACCACAAGAGAATGCTAGGATACAATCAACAACTTCATTTCCATTTCCTGCAAAACCAGATCATGTGCCTTGCTTTCTGGTCCACTAATTCTTCTCCACAAAGTTGTACCCAATAACAACTTTTGGCTTCTTGTCCAAGCTGGAATTTCCACCTGGAATTCAGTTGAGTTTTCCCCTGAGTTTGAATTTCCCTTGAAGTTAACTTCCACCGCTTCTCTTTTATCCCCAGATGACATTTTCCCCTGACACGGATTTTCCACTGATCTTTGGATTTTTCCCTGCCAGATTTAGCTTGACTTTCTTTTAGCTTTCCAACACTTTTATACCCCGATGGCTTGACTTGTGGCTGGATTTAGCTTTTAGAAATGATATATAAACTTCTAAGCATTACAACTTGACATTGGCAACTATTGAGATTACCAAGTCCTTATTAAATGTGCTATGTAAATTCCATACAAGTATTACCACTTATTTTCCCTAACTATATTGATATCATCATCATTTGTAGATAAGCAATGGCAATACCTAAAAATATCCCCCTATTTATGAATTATCAGTTTGATAATCATAAATTCAAGTTTGATTACTGATGATGATGTCAAAACTAACAAAACAAAATAAAAACTTTTTTCTAAAACTATTTTCTGTACAAGTAAAAATTACAAAATGAAAAAGATATGTACAAGAGCTTACTTAGTCTGAGAAAAGTGTAAAATCACTTAGATCCCATAGACTTCTCATGGCTTTGAGTGGATTGACCATTCCAATGGATATGAATTTTCTTTCTCCAGTACCATAATCTTCTCTGTTGTCATATCCAACTCCAATTTTCTCCTCATAACCACCAGCTTCAATGCTGAAGGTTTCTAATTCTTTACCCTCTTCAATTCATTTCAACTGCCTCTCAAGATGTCACCTGATAGTTTTGATGTTTATCCTTTTGGCATCTTTGATTATTTCATAAACTTTCTTAATCGTTTTAGGATACATAATCAAATTCTGCCATGAGATATTATGCATTTTTCCATCTTCAAAGAAATCCCTCCATGATTTTCAGAATTGTATCTTGGAAACATTGTAACAACTTGTGGATAATTACAAGTTTCAAGATATTTTGCATATGGATTTATCCCTTGAGCAGTCTCTCTCTTGATAAGCTCTTTTGCAATAAAATCTCTGACCCTTAGCACTTGTTCATTCTTGTGGCCTTTAATCTCCTCTAAGATATATTCAAACTCAGGTAGAGGCAACCATTCACTTTCTCTAAAAGATACCTTTTGCTCTTCTCCATCTTCATCTATATAAAAGAATTTTAGAGGCTCCCCATGGGCATGAAATCTTTTAACTGAATCATTAATCACCTTCTGAAGATGCTCCACTCTTCTATACAAAAATTTTCTGCCCAATGAGCTTTTAGAAATCATTTGCTTGATGCTGTTTAATTGAAGTCCATTCATGCAGCTGCAGAAATCCCAAGTGATTACTCTATTCTTATCTTGTCTTCTTGAGAACTTTATGCTTATCTCCTCCTGCCTTATATTATTTACCAATACTTGAATCTCAACAATCTTATTCAAGTATTGCTCAAATCCTTTGACTTGATCATTATCTGTTTAGCTAGAGAAAGCTTTGTATTACCTTTTGGCTCACTACTTGGAAGCACATTTATAACAAATATGGGAGGAACTTCCTTGTAGAGATTTCTTTCATGCCTGTAGTTGTACTTGTAAGTAGTAGCACCTGAAGGAATCTCTTGAGGAGTAGACTCATTTGATTGATCTTTTAACTTGGGGCACCACTTGATGGAGGATGAGGTGAAGGACCAGATGCCTTTACTGGATATTTGCAATAATCTTTGATGGAAATACCAGATGATTTGTTCTTTGCAGCATCCTCCATAGAAATAGATTTTTCCACTGACTTTAGTTTTTCCACTGATTTTTGTTTGCTATTGCCTTTATCCCCTTCTTTCTCCAGATCCCTTGACTCTTTTTCCACTGCCTTTTCTTCCTTCATTTCTGACTCACATTCCTTTAGAATATTGTCCTGAATCTTTAATGAGGCTTCAATTACAGCCTTAAAATCAACATCTTTCTTTCCTTTCCTTCATTTTGCTCCACCTTTCTTCTTTACTAATCCATCATCTTCAACTACCTTTGCAATTAGATCTTGACTTTTCTTCAGACTGTATTTCTCCTTTTGCTCAGCAGTCATGTTTTGCATTAAGATGAACTCATCAACCATCTCTTGTTCCTGCTTTGTCGATTCAGTATAGACAAAATTTCCACTTGCAATGTCAACTCCAGTTATTCTTTTTCATGATTTAATTTCGCCTTGATTTTTCTGAACTTGAGCATTTTCAACTGTCACATCCTTCTCTTCAACATTGTATTCAATCTGAGCTACTGGAGAAACAACTCTTGTTTCTTCTCTTGATCCCGAATTCGAAGCTCTATCTCCCTCAACCTTAGTGATTCCTGCAAAGTGAGTAAACATTACACTTGAAACATCTGTAGTTGGAGGAAAGGGAGCAGATTGAGTTCTTTCAAATGGAGCAAGATGAGCACTGGTAGCCAATGGAGCAATGGATAATGTACCATTTCTCTCCCCCTTTTTGGCATCAGCATCAGCCTTCAAGGGAGAAATAATGGTATTGAGAGATTCAGAGATGGCCTCATTGCTCTTTTCTAATTTCTGGAACTTGCCATCAAGTGAAGAAGAAGTCTTCTCAGCCTTTTCAGCAGCTTTAAGAATGTTTAGACTTGTCTTCTTATCCACCATTGTTGTTACCTGAGTTTCTACTGTCTTGAGCTTTTCTTCCACTGAGTGCTTAAGCTTCTTCATTTCCACATCCATTGTAGACACTGTCATGTACTGAGATCTTAATACTTTGGCAACTCCTTGATCATCAGTTTTCTTGATTTCTCTTCTTAATTCCTTGCTTAGAGTGACCAAGTTTGTTGGTTGATAACATTGAGTGTAATAAAAAGGAAATTTTTCTTTGGATCTGTAGAATAAAAACTATCCATACTCCTGTTAAAAGCTGTGTCTTCATCTGGTATGTTTGAATCTTCATCATGAAGTTGGGAAATAAAATCAGCCATTGAATATTCAGAAGAGATTTTCCCCTGAAGTCCTTTGTCAGGGGAACTTGAAGTAGCTTCAGGGGGAAATTCTTGTTAAATTTCAAAGGCTATATTGAGCATTATTTCAGTAGAACCCCCACCCACACTCATATCTTTCTTATGGATCTCATCCATACTCACTCCACCTACTTTTTCTTGACCTTTTAAGGTCTGTCTCTCCCCAAGCCACTAGAACTTCTAAGTTCTTTCTCACACTCACTTTCTTTTGCCACGATCCTCTCAAGGGCTTGATCATGCTTCTCTCCCTTTGTTTTTCTCTCTACCTCACTGATTTGATTCCTAATAGGGCTCCTATATGGTGAGGGTGGCAGTTGATGAGCTATTCCCATCAATGCATCTACCACAAGCAGATCTGAGGAAGAAACAGGACCATGTGCAATATATCGCAGAGGCAAAAGATGAGTGCTTTGGGAGGTTAAAATATTTAGAGTGGCACTCTCTTCCCCTGACATATGTGAATTATCCTCCAAAAAATGAGGAATTTCAGTGGTCTGTTTCTCAATGGGATCCACAATGGTTTGATCTCTAGATGGAGAAGTTTGCATGAAATTTGAAGGATCTATAACCATTGTTTCATATCCAGTTGGCTCCTCAGTGGATAAAGAAATCTGAGGATTTGATGTTAGTTGGCCTAGAGTTTGCTCCATTACATCTGATGAAAGTGTTTGAATAGTGAAAGGAGGAATTGGAGAATCAGTGGATGAGTGGGGCTGAATCACAGAAGTGTGTGGATGTGATTCCTGAACAATTGTAGTGTTAAACCTTAACTGTGCATCACCTAGATCTACACTCTTGGGATCCACTGATGAAGTTTCCAATGGATCATTGGCATGTGTATGTTATCCTCACTCAACTGTGTCCTGGCTGTAGGACTATTTTCAATAACTATATCTTGTTGGAAAGATATAGTTAGGGATGTGTATGTGTTTTGTTCCTCTTGTCTTAGTGAGAGTAAGAGGTTTGGCTTTAGACTTAATTAGAGAAATAAGTGGTGCATCAGTGGAAGGATTAGAGTGTGTAGGAATCTTATCCATAGATGCAGAATGCAAAGAAGTAGTGGGAGTAGGAATAGGGTTAGAAGTTACCAGAGCCATATGGTAGGGAAGCTCATATGGAGTTTTGACTTGAGAATACTTCACTATATCAGTAAATAATCTCAATCCTTGCTTGTAAGAAAAGATTGTGAGCTCTTCTCTGTTGGCATTAGTAATAGTAGGCAAGTCCAAATTCACTGTTTGCTTATGAATCAACAAGGTAATAAACCTAGCAAAATAGACCTCATGCTTTCTCCTATTTTTATGTCCTAACTTTCCAACTAGCTCAGAAAATATCATTTCTCTTATGTTAAACCTAACATTTCTGATCTTTGCATAGGCAATTCTTAGAGAGAAAGAAGTAATGACTTCAAAATTGGAACATTTTCCTGAAAATACCCTAGTGATTGTATCAAATAAGTAGGACAATTCCTTCTTACAATTTACTCTTTTCAAGTCCTTAAATTTCAACTCTTTTCCCTCACATTCATAACCCTCTTTAATGACAAAAGAAATTAAATCACTATTGTTAGGATTCTCAGAAGAGAAATTATCAGTAGGAAAATTTAAGCCATCATTAAGCAAAGCTGGAGTAATCTTACATTGTTGACCTTGCACAGAGAAGTGAACTCCTACAATTTCAACTCCATTTGCCCCAATCTCATAGTCTGCGCTTGTCCAAGCTTCGAGGAGAAGTGACTTGTAGATTACTGGGTCCTCAAATATGGCAGTTGAATACTCAGAATTCATAAGAAACTCCATCATTGGGTTGAAACACTTGTCGACCTTACTGATTTCAGAATAACCAACAAAATTGTTGGTGGAGACGAAGAACACACCATCAATCTTTTGAATCTCTTTGGGAGCCATTGAATTTCTGTAAAAGCTTTGAGAAAACTAGGGTTTCCAGTTGAGAATTTGGGAAAAGTTCAAAGAGAATAGCGTAAGGGGAAAAATGAAATAAAATTCAATATATATTCGCCAAAAGTTTAAATCTGAACCATCAGAAGATTTTGGTGGTTAAGTACCAATTTACCCTTTTAAATAACGATCCCCTGATGATTTAACCATGTACGGGGATAATTTTTAGCTAAATCAGTGGAAAAAATTACTAGTTGAATAATAATTCTAAGTTATCAATTATTGAATAATTTCATCATACATATGATAATTTGGAATTATTAAACTTCTAAGTTAATTTTTAACACTTTGATTAAGAAATTTCAAATACAGAATGGATTTTATTTGAAAAGAAGAATGATTACTATTTTCCACTGATACAGAAGATAAGGGGAAAACAGTATTATCCCCTTCCACATTTGAAACTTCTAATCACACTTTATAGCTTTAAATTCCAACACAGTACTGAATTAAAAACTTCAAGAGATTTTGATTTCATTCATTTCCAACCATAAAAGCATTATAAATCATTAAGCAAGTGAAATTTCATACAATCAATTTTGATAAACTTAGTAATTAAGAACTCAAATTGATCATACCCAACTCTTTAACTAACTTGGTAAAGGTAGCTTCATCTAGAGGCTTGGTGAAGATGTCTAAAATATGTTCATTAGTGGGAACAAAATGCAGTTCTATGTTACCATTTAACATATGCTCTCTAATGAAATGGTACCTTATATCAATGTACTTAGTTCTGGAATCATTTACTGGATTTTCAGCAATGGCAATAGCACTGGTATTGTCACACAGGATTGGAATGTCTTTAAGGTTGAAATCATAATCAAGCAATTTATTCTGCATCCACAAGACTTAGGCACAGCAACTCCTAGCTGCAATATATTATGCTTCAGCAGTGGAAGTTGAGATTGAATGTTGCTTCTTGCTAAACCATGACACTAGCCTTCCACCTAGAAATTGGCAGCTACCTATAGTGCTTTTCCTATCAATCTTGCAACCCTTAAAGTCTGCATCTGAATAACTAACCAACTCAAATCATGTGTCCTTTGGATACCACAAAGTAAAGTACAAAGTTCCCTTCACAAATCACAAAATCCGCTTGGCTGCTGATTGATGAGATTCCGTAGGATTGGCTTGATATCTAGCACACACACAGGTTGCATAAATAATGTCTGGCCTGCTAGCTGTGAGATACAAAAGAGAGCCAATTAACCTTCTATATTCCTTTGGATCTACATCTTTTCCATCCTTGTCAAGATCAATCTTCACAGCAGTCGATATAGGAGTTTTAGCAATTTTGCAGTCCATCATATCAAACTTCTTCAACAAATTCTTTTGCATATTTTCCTTGATGAATGAAAATCCCATTTAAAGTTTTCTTAATCTGCAATCCTAGAAAGTAGGATAGCTCACGCATCATACTCATTTCAAACTTGCTTTCAATTAGTTTGGAAAACTTTTTACATAGCTTATCATCAGTGGAACCAAAGATTATGTCATCAACATAAATTTGCACCAAGATAAGGTTCCCCTGATGCTTTCTGTGAAACAAAGTCTTGTCAACAACACCTCTTGTGAACTTGTTTTCAATCAAGAACTTGGCTAAGGTATCATACCAAGCTCTAGGAGCTTGTTTCAGTCCATACAATACCTTATCCAATTTGAAAACATGATTTGATAACTTTTCATTTTCAAATCCGGGTGGCTGCTGACATAAACTTCCTCTTCTAATTTGCCATTCAAGTAGGCACTTTTAACATCCATTTGAAAAACCTTGAAGTTGGAATAAGCAGCATAAGCCAAGAAAATCCTTATTGCTTCCAACCTTGCAATAGGTGCAAAGGTCTCATCAAAATCAATACCTTCTTCTTGAAGATATCTTTTGGCCACTAGTCTTGCTTTGTTTCTTACCACCAATCCATTTTCATCCAGTTTATTTCTAAACACCCATTTTGTTCTAATGATTACTCTTCCCTTTAGCCTTGCAACAAGCTTCCATACACCATTTCTTTCAAACTGGTTCAATTCCTCTTGCATTGCAAAAATCCAGTCTGAGTCTTGAAGAGCATCTTCCACTTTCTTGGGCTCCATTTGAGATAAAAAGCATGAGTATAAACATTCATTCACAGTAGCACTTCTAGTTTGCACCCTTGAACTTGGATCTCCAATTATTAAGTTTCTAGGATGATCTCTTGACCATTTACTTCTGCCTTGAGTAGATTATCTTCTTGAATTGACAGAAGCTCCCCCTTGATTACTACTATCACCTTAATCATTTTCTCCCCCTTAATTATTGCTGCCAGAAAATTGAGAATTTTCCACTGAGATATCTTCCACTGAAGTTCCATTTTCCACTGATACTTCATTTTCCACTGTAGCATCATTTTCCACTGAAGCTTCATTTTCCACTGAAGCATCTCCATAATTTTCAACAACATTTTGGATAACTGGAACTTCACCAACATCACCTTCTTCATCAGAATCTTCCCATAGCTCATTCTCAAACTTTAATTCTTAATGAATTCCATCATCTTGGAGACCAGTGAGAATGGAATCCTCAAATGAGACCTGGATTGATTCAATTACAAATGTAAACTCTGAAAGCTTTGGAAGTCAAGGAATATCTAAGAAATATTCCTTCATCAGCTTTTGGATCAAATTTTCCAACCTTTTCAAAGTTTCTTAACACAAAGCATTTGCACCCAAATACATGCAAAAACTTAATGTTAGGTTTCCTTCCATTCATTACTTCATAAGGAGTTTTCCCTTGAGATTTGGTAATTAATGACCTGTTTTGAGTAAAACAAGCAGTCACAATTGCCTCAGTCCAGAAATAAGTTGGAAGCTTGGCTTCATTCAACATAGTTCTAGCAGCTTCAATCAATATCCTATTTTTCCTTTCAACCCCATTTTGTTAAGGGGTTCTAGGAGCTGAAAACTATTGCTTGATCCCTTTACTTGCACAGAAATCATTCATTGTTGAATTCTTAAACTCAGTTCCATTATCACTCATTATCCTTTTGACTTTCAAACCAGATTCAGTTTGAACTTGATTAACATGATCAATGATTTGCTTTGCAACTTCATCCTTGGAGTGTTCAACCTTGGCCCAAGTATATTTTGAGAAATCATTAACCATCACCATACAAAACCTTTTCTTTCCAATTGACATCATATTCACAGGTCTAAATAAGTCCATGTGAATAAGTTCAAATGGCTGCAATACTCTTTGACCTTCCTTATAATGAAATGAAGATTTCTTAAACTTTCGAAGCTGGCAAGCTGAACACAAACTTTCTTGAGAAAATTCCAACTGAGGTAGACCAGAAACTAACTCCCTTTTCACAAGACTATTCATTGTCTTGAAATTCAAATGGGATAAGCTTTTATGCCATAACCAAGACTCCTCAAAAGAAGCTTTACTGAATAAGCATGCATCCATCCTTGCAGAAGAGAAATCAGCCACATAGATGTTACCTTTCCTTGAACCTTTCAAAATTTCTTTATTAGTCCCCTGATCCTTGATCTTAAATCCTTCACTTGTAAAACAAACATCAAAACCATTATCTCCAAGTTGACTGACACTCAGCAAGTTTTTCTTCAGGCCATCAACAAGAGCTACATTCTCAAATGAAATCTTTCCATTTGCTACCAATCCATAACCCAGAGTAAAACCCTTGTTGTCATCACCAAAAGAGATAACTGGACCATCTTTCTCAACAAAATTCATCAAGGATTTATCCCCTGTCATATGCCTTGAGCAACCACTATCAAAAATCCAAAGTTGGTTGCTCTTGGCTTTGACCTGCATTAAGGATTAAGTCTTCTTAGGCACCCAACATGACTTGAATACCTTAGAATTAACTACAGTTCTTGATAGTTTGACATTTGCAGTATCATGTGAAATAATAGAAATATCAGGGGAAATCGTAGCATGTATAACATTTTTAAATTTCTTTACAGGATTTTCCTTTTTCACTGATGTCTTAGTGATGGATTTATGAATATACCCTTCATCATCCTTTTCAAGTCTTGGAGACTTGCTACAATTAAAAGAGATATGATTTGTATTTCCACAATTCCAACAAGCATTTCTACAAGGTTTAGAACTGAATGAAGAGAATTTATTCTTTCCATTTCTATTCTTTTTCCCTTTAGAACTTTGGCTTGTTTCACCAGTCTTAGGAGATATGACTATATCTGTTGAGATTGTATCATCATTTGAGCAAGAACCATCTGAGTACACAGAATCACCATCAACTTTGTGTTAAACAATATAAACTCAGACTAGGTTTGCAGAGGGGGGGGGGGGTGAATGCAAATAGAACCCAAATTTTCAAAATAAAAACTAATGTGCCAACAAACAAACCACAAACAGAAAACCAC
>JAUEJK010441506.1:0-13653 GCA_032274865.1 Eryngium alpinum
TCCATTTCTAAAATTGAAAGAAAAAACTAGAAATAAATTAAGGGGTTTTATCTTGTCCAACTATTTACAAAAGACTAAATGTACAGCTACAAGAATCAAATATCAGAGGACTTCACCCAAACAATTTTCAAAATTATTTTGCAATTTCTTTCAAAACCCAAGAATCAAAACACATAAAAGCATGTAATGAGTTCTGTATGTGAGGAAATTGAAGTAATTACAACATTCTGCCCAACAAACAAAAACACTTTGCAAATTTTTATCATTTTCTGAAAATTGATAAATTCAAGTACTAATGCTCAAATTGGTTTAAGGGAAAACTGTAAATTTGTATTGGGAATTGTAAGAATATACCTGAAGATCTCTTGGTTTCCATATTTGCAGCAGGAGCCGAATGCACAGAGTAGTTGGCCAAGGTTCGAAGATCACTAAACTGTACATGTACAACCCCCAATATATATACGGAAACATACTGTATACGTGTTGTCAGGCCACCCACCAGATAAAAATAATAATTTAATAAATTAATATGATAAACTTTATAAACTTTGCTATGAACTTTTCATAAATCAATATTATAAAATTTTAAAACCGAATCTATTATCTTTTACTATATATTAAAGCACGATAAAAGGTTTGGTCGTTGTAATCGCTGTCCTTTAAATAATTATAATATTATGTTTTTAAATTAAAAATTATAATTAAATAAAAATTCTTTTAATACTAAAGCTCAAATATTAATATTAAAATTAAATTAAATGAAACACCTCTCGTATATATCTCTTCGATTTATATACTACATCAAATTCTAGACTAAATCTAGAACAACTGAAACACCTTCGATTTATCTATTTTCAATTTATATACTACATCAAACTCTTTTTATATTTTAACTTATAATAAAATTTTAATATATAAATAACATATATTTATAAATATGAATTAGTTATTCAACCTAAATAAAAAGTCTGTTTCTCTTATTTATATTTTATTTTATATTTAAACTATTTATCTTAAATAAATACGAAACACTTATCATATCTAAATATAAAATCTTTTAGAAATAACTAATTAGTATTCTAATCTTAAATTACTAAGAAACCTTTCTTTTTTATTGATATTTTATAATTACACCTTTATTTAAATTTAATTTATAAAAATAATATATAAATAAATTTATATCCACATTTTAAACATAATTTTTTACAACTACTACTGTCAAACTTTTAATTCGGGGCCTCCCAAATTTGGGGCCCTATACGACTGTGCTCATTGCACACCATCTACCTCTTTGCCTAGGTGTTAAACAGAAAATGAGTTTAAAGAATTTACAAGAAGGGGGGTCGAATGCAAGTTCTAACAAATTTTCAAACTTAAAAATTACTTGAACGAGATGCAGTGAAACTGGAAAGTTGTATAAGTGACTAAAAGAAGAACTACAATCAACAGACAATAAGAACACAAAACTAATCAATAATATATATATATATATATATATATTGATTATGGGTTTATCCTTCCCAAATGCTACAACTATCAAATGAATGGAGATTCAAAGTATCACACTCAATATACAAGATATTTCTCTTAAAACTATCTGAATGCAAAACCTCCAAAGAAAGAAAGAAAAAGCTAAAAATATTTCATAGCTACATATTTTCTAAAACTGGAGGGAGACAACAAAGCAGCAGAAACTACAGCTTTCTAAATCTGGCAACTGACTACTTTTTTTTGCTTCTGTTAACTCATGTGGTCCCAAACATAAAGTAGCTTCAAATTTGTGTTATTCTACCAGGTTTGATGATCTCCATATCTTCCATTCAACTTTTCTGTAGGTGCTTTGTCTCGAAGTAAAGCATGAAGCTTCCTATCTCTTTCCTTGCAAGATCTTCAGTCAACTTTGGAATTTTTCCTGATGCAGTTTTTGTACTATAGTAAATTTGAGCCAAGAAACTGCGCACATGCAAACGAACTGCGCTCAAGCTAAATGCCACAAGCTACCGCTTTCACTGCATATGCGGTTCTTCTATGACAAGCCTAACTTAATGACTAAGGATAAATGAAAACATTAACTGCCACATGTACAGGTGTAGCAGTTAATTAACAAATGTGAGAAGTTCATTATCACTGCTGATAAGTCCTCTTTTCCTTTCTTGTCCATTTCTCCTCTTTCTGGGTGGTGATTGGTACGTACGTCTAAAACGGAATGTCCACGTAGAGCTTGGGCTCCGGGACACCTCTAGTGTGAAAGTATGATTCCGGTAACAAATCTAGAGAGAGAAGGGAGAACAAATATCTATAGTAGAATGAAATTGTGTAACCCCTTCTCCTTTGAGAGAATGGATATTTATAGAGGCTTACCCACGTGCTAGGCACGAGGCTGTGCACGCTTTCCTATATGAGATAGTGACCTTTGCACAAGTCATTGTCTTGACCCGAATTTGGCGCTGCATGTTGGCATGGGGAACGTTGATATGCTCATATAGGCTGAGGGCGACATCTAGCCGAAGGCGGCTGTGGAGGAGTCCCCGACATTGGGGTAGCTGGCAGACATCATCCGGGAGGTAATGAGCATGCGTGTGCTGCCGCTGGCCGAGGAGTCCTCGACATGGAGACCATCCGGCAGGTGGAGTCCTCAACGCGGTTCGCTTTTGGTGGCTCATCTTGTTGTTAGACTTGTTTTTTGGCCTTTATTGTCTTGGGCTCTAGTGTTTTATTCAATTTGGGTTGGCCATTGGGCCTAGCCTATCAACTGCATTATTGACATAAAGTGAAATAACTCTCACTTATTCTATATAAAATGTACAAGTGTAAAAGAACTGCACATTATAAAACTATAACTATGCAAATATTGTATTGTGCAGAATTTTAGCTAATCACTATTTGGTTTTTCTAACCCTAGGCTTTCACTGCATCTGCATAGCTTGTGACAAACATAACACTTTGACTAAAACTAAAAGAGAAACTTTAACTACTATCTGTATAAAGATTACTAAAGGTATAGCAACCAAATCATGTATGTGAGGCACCAAAAATAATGTAGTATTATTATGTTATTCAAGTTGTAGTGAATTAGCCTTTATTTATTCTATGTAATCTGTATAAATATTAAAGAATTGCAATTATAAGAAATTACATATCTACAAGTATTTTATGTAATATTTTGATACACCATCACTTGATTTTTCTAATAAGTTTATACATAATTTTAGCTTAGTGTAATAATTTCTATAAAAATAAATTTAAAATAACTTTTAATTAAAGTAACATAATTTATATTCTCATATCATTTATATATAATATATTTTTAAAAGGAGAAATAAGTTCGAACTGAATTTAATATCTATACCTTATTATTGAAGCAAAACTAAAGATTATATGGTCCTTTTTTATCATTTCGGGATTCATACTTGGGATTGATACTATGTATTTAGTATGACTTTTGTAAAAATTATTAATATTCACTTACTTGTGTATCATTATCTTACGACAAAACACAATCAGGACTATCTTGTGGAAACTCATCATACATAACATAATTAGAGTTCAACATATTTGTAAAAGACATTCTATTTTCATCATAATCCATCTTCAAAGTTTAAACAGACTATAAGAAAAGGAATAGAAAAAGTAATCCAATATGAGAAAAAGAGATAATAATAAAAAGGGAGGAAAAAGTGTATCGGAAAAGGGTGGGAAATCAATATCTATCAATATAAAAGTATATAAAGAGTGTATATGCATTCTTTATTATTGAAGAGGGATATAGAACTCCTAAACTTATAGGACATGTGTAGGAGTATAATGAAGTTACTTTTGGTTACAAACTCTAAAAAAAATAACTATATATATAAATGTGAAGACCATTGATAACGTGTATTTTATACTTATACACTATTTTATCTCTTTTTTCTCTTGAATTATTGTTAGTTCCTATCGTATTTTGATAGCATTTATTATGTTTTGTGCTTTAGAGCCGAATCGATTAAGAGACTAAAAGATGGCTTACTTTTAGGCTTGGAGTGCAAAATCCACAAAGGCCAAGGTTGTAAATGCAAGACATAAAAATTTAGAGCCAAAAATGTAATTTTTGAAATATTGAAAAAGCACACTGCCATAGAAACACTAAATCATAAGTTGCTTGTTGAGTTTCTCAAATTTCGGGTTCGTCCTATGTAGTGGCCCAAAAATAGGGTCCGAAATATTAGAGTCCAATGAGGTAGGGTCCGAATTCAGAAAGAATAAAACTTGAGTTAAATAAGCCTAATACGGCAAAGCCCAAAGAGGAGGACTCAAATAAGGAGTGCAGAAACCCTAGAATAAAGGGATGAATAAATACGAATAAGGAAGTGAATCCTAAAGGTAAATTAAGTCATGATTCCTTATGAGGGTAGAAAACCTTAATCTTACGTGACAAGAAAGAAGAGATAAGGTAAAGATAATTACCATCTAAATAGGATTATAATTCCCATTAGAGATCTGAAAACCTAAGTCACGCATATATAAAGGAGATTAATTCTCATAATCAGGTACACAATTCTAGCTCTAATTGAGAGATTTTATTAAGATAATTCTGTTACTTATTCTTACACCCGAGTCCTCCCGGTGGGACCACCTCCATCGGTTTTTGCAGGTTTTTTGGCGGTCGTTCGAGGAGATCGTCTACGAAGCATCTGGTAATCAGGTAACCTACTTTTCCGATCCGTAACATTTGTCGCCGTCTGTGGGAATCGTACAAAAAGTCATAATTAATGGGCGACAAAGATGATAATCCGATTACTCCTAATCCAACAGTACCGGGAGCTCCACCACCATTTACCGATCCACCGTAACATACGTACTCAGTGCTCGAACCACCCGTACCAACAGCGACGATGCACAAGAGAACCGTACAGGGGCAACCAATCCGACTCCAAAAGAGTTGGAAAAGAGAAAGAAAGAACATGAAGGAAAAAAGTTATAGCTTCTGGCTGACTTAGAGGCTCTGGAAAAGGAGCATTTGGAAGACGGAAGGAAGTATGGGGCAGACGCAACCCTGTTGGGAGACAAAGCAAATCCCCGAACCACGGCTCAAGTTGATCAAGACGAGAAAACCCTAGCAGAAACAGACATGGAGGCTATAATCGCTAAGGTGGTGAATGAGTTCCTAAAAAAGGAGAAAGCTGGTGGTAAAAGCAAATCCAATGAGAAATCTAAGAATACAGCCACTTCGAAAGTGCGAAGGGATGAAGCACGTAATCCTGAAGTTGCCAGTCGAGACGTCGCTAATCTGGACCCCCCGTTTATTGACGAGGTTATGAAAGCAAAGGTATCCTCGAAGGTGAAGATCTCGGCAACTAAGAAGTATAATGGGAAGGGAGACCCCAGTGCTCATGTTCGGTCGTTTAACGACGCCCTGCTGTTGTAACACGCTAATGATGACACCAAGTACCGAGCTTTCCCGGCCACTCATGAAGAGGATGCACAAAGATGGTATGCTGGTTTACCTCCTCGATCGATATTATCCTTCTCTGACCTTATTCAGAAGTTCACAAGTCAGTTCATTAGTGTCAAGACGCATGCTCGGAGCTCTAAATCTTTGATGAATATTATGCAAAATCCGGGAGAAACCTTGAGAGAATATATATCGATCGGTTCACTAGCCAAGCCGTGAAGGTAGCAGATCTGAATCAATCTGTGGCTATGGTGGCCATACAACGAGGGACCACCAATGAGGCTTTTTAGATGTCGTTGGCAAAGAATAAGTCGTCCAATATGCAGGAGTTGCAAGATAGAGCAGGTAAGTACATATCGGTAGATGAGACGTTAAAAAAAATAGTGAATCAACAAGATGGCAAGAAACGCAAGGAAGTTGAAAGTACTGAGAAGGACCTGAAGAAGTCCAGAATGGAGGTATCCTCCCGAAGATTAGAGAATGGGGGTAGAACGTACTCCCCATTGAATACCACTTGAAATCAGATCCTTATGGAGATATAGAAATAGCCCTATGTCAAGTGGCCACAAGAAATCAAGATGGATCTTACCTAGAAGAAAAATAATTTCTATTGTCGCTTTCACAAAGATTACGGTCATGACACCGAAGATTGCCGAAATCTCAAAGACGAGATTGAGTTCTTGATCAAGAAGGGACGCTTGGGAAGGTTTGTAAAGAAGGAAACATCTGGTGGAGAGACTAAGGAAAGAAATCTGAACTTCCAAGGAGGAGGTCAGACAAGGGGGGAACCAATTATGGTTATTGAAGGAGGATCCAGTGTGTACGGAATAAGCCACAGATCTCAGAAGGCCTATATGAAGGAAGTCATGAACATTGGAGAGCCGAGCAAGAGAGCTCGAATTGAACATGTGATTTATTTTGATGATCAAGATATGGAGGGAATCCAATATCCTCACGAGGATCCCCTAGTCATAATGCCTGTGATAGGGAACACACTGGTTATGAAGGTGCTGATAGACATAGGAGTGTCGATGGATATTCTTTTTCATCGCGTTTTTCTGAAGATGGGCTACCAAGATAGTCAATTGACACCCTCAGCCATATCCATATTCGGATTCAATGGGTTGGAGGTCCCTATTGAATGAACCATTAAAGTTCAAGTTACACTAGGTTAAGGGGTCTACTGAATCGGTACAGATGGTGACTTTCATGATGGTAAAAGCAACACCCCCTTTTACAATGCTATACTGGGGAGGGTGGCTCTACACAAATTTAAAGTTGTTGCTTCTACTTACCATCTGAAGGTAAAATTCCCGACAAATAATGGTATAGGCACTCATTCTGGAAATCAAAAAATTGGAAGAGCTTGTTCGGTGGAGGCTATCAGAAATGGAACCACTAGGGGGCAGGTATTATGCTTGCAAGATCACGAAGAACAGGAATCTCGGAGAAATCAAAGCCAGAGGGCTATCCTCATGATGGGAGAGCCATGGAAAATCGATATCAAGGTGGCCAACTTAGTGCTAGAAGGAGTCCTGGTAGATGAGGGGATGCCGGTAAATGTGTTGTTCTATGACACTTTTCGTCGGATAGGATATTTGGATATCCATATTTGTAAGTATAGAGGGGTTATCTTTGTTATGGGAAACAAGGAAGTTTAGATAGAGGGAAGTATTCCCTTAGCTGTGACCTTGGGAACATTCCCATATCAAGTCACCCGGGTGTTAACTTTCATGATCGTTAAGGCACGAGCTGCCTATACTGCTGTAATAGGAAGGTCGATGCTGCAAGAGTTCAAAGTTAGGGTCTCACGTGGTGGCGCTACATTAAATTTTCCCACTCAAGAATGGGTAGGAGATATTCAAGGTTATGTGTCGAGTAATCTTAAAGGAGAGGTGTCACTCATTAATCAGGGAGATAGTGAATTTATGCGAATGAAGGTGGCAACTTGTTGACGAACTCTTGAGAGGAGCAAGGAATCGAACTGTCCATTTACAAAGAGAGTCCAAGAGATGGAATTGCCTGAAGACTTTGACATCAGTCGCTTGCCTTACTATGATGGGATGACAGATCCCATACTTCATCTGCAGGAGTTATCTCGAGTGTTAAGTCATGGAATAGATGAGGACCTTAAGTGCAAGATACTCCCCTTAATCTTGGAAAGGTTGGCCTATCGATGGTATGAGAAGTTACCCAAAGAAAGTGTTTGCTGTTATCGGGACATGAAACGTAGGTTCGTGAAAGCCTTTGGTGATTACAAGTGGTGTTCAAGTGAAGATTTATTTATATCCAAGGAAGAAGGATATGGAGAGCACCTGGAAAGTGCATGATCCTTTTTATATTTTATGAGTTTTATTAGGCCTTGGAGCCCCGAAAATAAGGTCATGTAGACCATGTTTGGATAAATATTTAAGTAGGTGTATGCACCATTATTAAGAGTTATTACTTTTGGAGTATTCTTTTATTTAAGATAAAGTGATTTGGATCATATGGTTTCGATCGAAATTTAAAACACTCGGATAAAGAGAAGTCCATTTTATTTCAACCAAATGATGATTAAATGAGTACAATCGATACAAAACAAAGAAAGAAAAGGAGGTAAATCTATTGGGCCTCATCCCCTGAAGATTCCTCGTTGTCCGAAGGAGCCTCGACCCCCTCCACGGGGCAAGATAGAGAACTCAGGTCTACGGCGGGTAGCATCCTTCTGAGAGAACGTATCACCGAATCCCAACTCTCGTTGTACTCCCGGAAGTGCATCATCTCAGTCGTCTTCTTCTTCCTCTCCTTATATGCCTCCGACTTGAAAAAGCGCTGAATAACCCTTTGATCATGGGCCTTCTTCTCACACCGGAGTCGGACCTCTTCCTCGCCTAGAGTCTGCTTCTTTCGAAGAAGTTGTCCAGTCTTAGTTTCGGCGGAAGAAATCTGAGTCTTTAAATCAGACTCTCGGATATTATTTTTGGTAGAAGCAGCTCATAGTTGGTCCATCTGATGAACGCCAGCTTGAAAATAGATGTTCAACTGCAGAAAAGAATGGAAATCATCAGTATCATCGTGGAAGGAGGAATTGGTGTTATGAAAGAGATCATATATTCACATGGGCCAAAGACTGGGCACCATGAAGGCTGATGAAGGAGGGGCTCAGAGAATCAATCAGATTTTTGTCCCAATGAGTGATGGATCCCTCAGATCATTCCGTGGCAAGATGAGGATCCACCATCACTGAATCTTTATTACGGATCCCCCAGTTTCTAAAGAGGATGGCATCCTTGGAAGGGGAGGCAGACCTAGAATAACTCTGATGGTGGAGGGTTTTCATAGAGGCACCACCAAGAGGAGCCTCCGCCCGGATGGTCCTCTTGTGAAACATAGCTCTAACAAGCTCTATAGCTGAAAAGAAACAAGAAGAATGTCAGTCCATAGCAGATTTATGATTAAAACGAACAAAATGATTGAGGATATTACCTTCCGGTGAAAGATTGCTCAGCTCAAGCTTTTGATATTGGTCTATCCCCATGATAGACATATAGTGAACGGAGGAGCTACCCTTCTGAAGAAGCTTCACTGCCTCCTCCTCCTCCTCGAGGCTCAACTTCAACTGCTTGACAACCCCTTCATGGCCCGCGCGAAAGGAAGTTCATAATCGAGACTCCCATTGCCCTGACCTCCAGCGAACAAAGAAGTATTATGACTTCCAACCCTTGAGAGATTCGGGCATGGAAGCAATAAGGAAGATTGGAGCAGTATTGTTATGATGTTGAATCGTAATCCACCCCTCGAGAGGAGAGCATCTCTTGAATTTGAAGATTTTACGGAAAATACCCACAGTGGGCTCAATATCCTTTAGTTTGCATAACCCTAAGAAGATATGGATAGTCTTATATCCATTGGGGTGCAATTGGGTGGGAGAGATGCGCGCCTCGGCTAAAAGGCGGCAGGTGAAGGAATGGAAAGGGATACTGAGCCCTGAAAGAAGGGACTCCGTGAAGACATAAAGAAGATCATTCCATTTGCATGGAAGGTCGGTAGGAGTGGGTATGACGACCTCATAGTCATCCTCGATATCAAAGGCTTTGGCCAAATGCTCAATCTCTTCAGTAGAGAGAGAGCTAGGAACCATGAAGGATTCCGGAATGAGAGTAGCAGGGAAGTCGATTTGAGGAAGAGCAATCAATTCTTCTTGAAAGGTTCTAGAGGAGTGAACAAGTGGAATTCTTGGAGCAGCCATTTCTTGCTAAGAGATTTGAGAAAGAAATTGAGAGAGAATTTGAGAATGAGATTATGCTTTGAGGCAAATGTGATGAAGAGTGGTGGTATGAGTCCTATATATAGGAAAGGAGGGAGACAGACAGTCAGCTAGTGGACCTGATATGTCGTATTTACTACGAAGAAAATGCCCAAGAGGTGTAAAAAATGATTCCTTGGCGTGAAACGCCTCGAGAAGGTGATATAATTAAAAATAACGCCGAAAGAGTGATAATGGGAATCCCTTGGCATGTAACGTCATGATGAGATAGAATGAGGAGTACAATAACGCCTAAGAGGCAAGGAAATACACTCCTTGGTATGGCGCCAAGGAGGTATGGTAACACAAGAAAATAAAACGCCAAAGGCGTATAATCATAAACCTCTTGGCGTAAACGCCAAGGAGGGAGAAAATAATCGAAATGGAAATGCCAAGAGCATGGAATAATGGCCCCCTTGGTGCAAGACACCACGGAGGGGGTATAGTGAGGGTGTAAAACCGCCAAACGTAAGAAAAAGAGAACCTACTAGGCATGTAACGCCAAGGAGAGTAAGTGCTATAAGGTCACAAATGCCGAAGGCGTGAGAAAAAGTATCTCCTTGGCGCCAAACGCCAAGGGAGGTAACTATACCAAGGCTTAAAACGCCAAAGGTATGAGGAATGGAGGCTGCTTGGCGTAAAACGCCAAGGAGATAGTGAGATTTGTGGCTTACAACATTAAACGTATAAACTAAGGTGGCTCTTTGGTGTTAAACGCCAAATAGGTATGATTCTCCTCCTAATAACACGCCAAGCTCATGCAAAACATGTTCCCTTGGCGTTAGATGCAAAGGAGAAAAGGAGGGTACGAGAAAATTCTTGTAAGCCCTGATTTTTGGTGAAAAACGAGTCATATTTTTGCGGAATAAATTATCCCAAAAATAGGGGAGCAAATGTAGTGGCCCAAAAATAGGGTCCGAAATATTAGAGCCCAACGAGGTAGGATCCGGATCCGCAAAGAATAAAACTCGAGTTAAATAAGCCCAATACGGCAAAGCCCAAAGGGGAGGACTCAAATAAGGAGGTGCAGAAACCCTAGAATAAAGGGAAGAATAATCTGAATAAGGAAGTGAATCCTAAAGGTAAATCAAGTAATGATTCCTTATGAGGTTAGAAAACGCTAATCTTGGGTGGCAAGAAAGAAGAGATAAGGTAAAGATAATTACCATCTAAATAGGATTCTAATTCCTATTAGAGATCTAAAAACCTAAGTTACGCCTATATAAAGGGGATTAATTCTCATAATCAGGTACGCAATTCTAGCTCCAATTAAGAGATTTTATTTATATAATTTTGTTACTTATTCTTGCACCTGAGTCCTCTCGGTGGGACCACTCCCACTGGTTTTTGCAAGTTTTCCGGCAATCGTTCGAAGAGATCGTCTACGAAGCATCTAGTAATCAAGTAACCTACTTTTTTGATCCATAACATCCTTAGCCTCTTTTAGATATAATGATCTATATTGAGTTAAACTATTGTTGCTTCAATATATAGTTGCTTGTTTATAGAGAGCCAATTTATGTGCTTCATAAGATTGGTGTTTTAAGAAGATAATAAAGTTGTTATGTGTTCCACTAGATTCGTTGACTAGAGACACAAGGGGTTATATGTTTCACTAACTTCTTTGGTTAGGTGTTATGAGTTATAAATCCATGATTCGCAAGCTAAGTTATTGATTGATTTATTTAGTTGCATTAGTAGTTAATGTAGTTGCACACTAGATGTTTGATTAAATTCTCAAACCAACAACAAACCCCCTTTATACTACTTACCTAGCTTAATCCATCCAATCCTTTGGGTACGATCTCAATTACCGCTACTAATTAATTTGTGGTATCTTTGTGGTGTTTTATAAGTATTGAATTTGGCGTGTTAACGACGAGCACGACCAACCTTAGACGACCACTTAATTAATTGTTTGAGCCAGCACTGATTGTACCTTATATACTAATAATTTATGATATATGTTACGAATAGTGTCCGCCACGCATAAAGGGACAAAATAGGAACGGAGGAAATAGAACTGCATTTATTACAAAATAGTGTCGGGTCGATTGAACTTTATATATTAACAATTTACCATGTTTATATATACTATAAATCCTAACCTCTACGAGCGAAAGGAGGAAATAGAACTGCAGGAAATAGTGTTGAGTTATTCTCACATCGGTTGTGAAAGAGGTTGAGTGCTTGAATATAAGTATAAGTAAAAGTCTCAACCTATAAACTAACTTTTGGGTTGAGAGAGGCCCAATAGTATCCAACAAGTGGTATCAGAGCCCAAGTTACAGCAATCTCCGGTTTGGATTTCAAGTTGGTGTTTTAATGATGATCCAATACAACCTGGACCCACTTGGAAGCTTGGTCATACAAATGATGCTTCGATGATGATCCAATATTCATCGGTGTCTTTGATGTGTGTTCCAAAGTCGGATGTGTGAAAGGGAGATTGTTAGGTTGTTCCTACATCGGTTATGGAAGGGACTGCGTGCTTGAATATAAGTATGAGGGAAAAGCCTCAACCTACAAACTAGCTTTTGGGTACAAATGATGTCTTGATGATAATCCAAAACCCAACGATGTTCTTAATGAGTGTTCTAAGGTCCGATGTGCGAAGAGAAGTTGTTGAGTTATTTTTACACGTGATTGCGGAACAAAACTAAGTGCTTAAATATAAATGTAAGATATAACTTCTAATTTATAAATTAGCTTTTGGGTTGAGAGAGACTCAGTAGTCCTAAAAATAAAAATACAATTATAAGTTGTGATTGTTTTAAATAGAAATATACATATAAAAGTTGCGATTGTTTTAAATTTTACGTGCAATACTTGTACAACTAATGTGCAATACTTGTACAACTAATATCGGGTAATACAAAGCTGCGGTATTCAATACTGTTAGTTCTGAATTTGACACTTATAGTAAAAAAAAAAAAAAAATCTATTTTTATATAACTGTCCTTCAAGGAATCTTCACATTTATTAATAATTGCAAGAGAAAAATTGTGGAAGATGAATACAAGTGTTTAACTTAAATAGGGATTGTTGTTCCTACTCACAGAATGATGTTTAAGTACCTCCACCTTGATTTTTAAATCATCCCTCGTACTCCAATTACTCTTGTGATGTAAAGGTGCCAATTATTCTTACTTGCTCCACGAATTTTGGTCCTACTTGCTCCACGAATTTTGGCCCTAAGCTAACGTAATTACTCCTTTGTACATTCTCTTTAGTTGTAACTAGTCGTTGGTATATTTTAAGTACTTGACTTGATCAACTTAATTGAAACTCCAACAGATACTGAGAGTATAAATTCAATCTGTATACACATTTAAATGCTACTTGTTCTGTGATACTTTCAATCGGTATTTGTGCGTGTTTTGAAAATACGTACCACCTAACAATCATAAAAGCAGAATTTTTGGGATATTCAGGTTCAAATAATACTATATTATATATTTTAAAAATAGGTGACGTTTGACTTTTTGGCACGTGCTTTTTGAAGTTTTGATTAGGTAGTAAAATATATTATTTTTTTAAATTTTTTTTTTGAATAAAAATATAATATTTTTTATTTTTATTTAGAAAAAGAAAATTTAAAAAATAATATATTTTACTACCCGATCAAAACTCCTAAAAGTACGTGTCAAAAAATTAAACGTCACTTATTAAAATTATTAAAATAGAGAGGGAGTACGTGCTAAATTGGGACATCAAGACATAAGCTCAAACGTATTTACAGCATTAATCACATTTTTTTTTTGACAGAAATATTTACAGCATTAATCACAATCGACAAACCAACAAAATGTACAACAACAACAACAACAACAACAAATCCAGTTAGTCCCACGGAAGTAGGGTCTGGAGAGGGTTAGATGTACGCAGTCTTACCCCTATTCATAAGAATAGAGAGGCTGTTTCCGTAAGG